>CM021106.1:390522449-390576402 GCA_007115665.2 Sequoiadendron giganteum
AATGGTGGAGATTTATTTGCAAGATCGATGGATAGGATAATTCAAGATAGGGTAAGACCCAATTTTGAATTTTGAAGTTCAAATGATAGCTTCGAGAAATAAATAAATATTAATTTATTTATTTTAGAAGAAAATATTTAATTTAAATAAATTGCTTTTCATTTATTTATTAGAGGAAAGTTAGCTAATTAAATAATTTTTTAAAATTATTTAATTATAGAGGAGAAGATTTAATTTAAATAGATTATTTTTAATTTATTTAAAAGAGGAATGTTGGTTAATTAAATAATTTTTAAAAATTATTTAATTATAGAAGAAAAAGATTTAATTTAAATAAATTATTTTTTAATTTATTTAAAAGAGGAGTGTTAGCTAATTAAATAACTTTAAAAAATTATTTAATTATAGAGGAAAAGATAATTTGAATTTAAGTTTTCATTAATGTTGGAGGGAAAATGATAAAAGATGAATTAATTAAATAAAAATATATTTAATTAATAGATAGAAGAAATGATAAGATGAAATGCATTAGCCATTTTTAGATGTCTACAATTATTATTAACTCAAGGTTGAGCTAGCTTGTGCATTCTCTCCCTTTGCACTTTGTGCAAGCTTGAGGATCAAAAGTACTAGCATCTATCTTTCATCACCCCAAGGGATGATATCATCCACATTTTTTGGTAAAGTATATAAAGGGGGAGAGAAAAATATGTATCTCAAGAGTGAGTTATCACCATGTTTAGGTAAGCCTCAAGACCCTCAATGTGTTGAGACTTGCTTGGTGAAAAGGATAGGAGAGACCCTCCTAAACTCAAGCATTTGTAGATGGATCTTCAGTTTACAAAATCCTTAGAAAGTCTTGTATTTAGAAATTATAATCTATCTTTGATCATCTTTATAGTGTAGTGTAAGATTGGGTATCAAGCCTAAATTTAGTTACCATGTACCTCCTTGAGTAGAGATAAAGACTCTTTGGGCTAAAGGTGTCAAAGCCTCCAAATAAAGGGAAAAGGTGAGCCCTTATGTCACTAAATTCCTACCCATCGACTCCTTGAGGTATTTTATTGTCTAATATTTGTGCCCTCAACACCAAAAGTATTAGAAATGTTTTGTAAGAGGAATTAATCCTATTCAAATAATGGAATGAGGGGTATATCGTGTTGGAAGCTTTGCAACATGAGCATGAGGTATGGATGATTGTGTTGGTTGTTCCTATTTTTTCATTGATGTCAACATGGTAATAACTACATGGTGATAACCATATGGGAAGTTTTCTTGGTTTATCAGAAGTTGTTCTCTATTAGTAATACTCCTTTGCAATGGATCACTATGTTGGTATTTGAGTCTGGAACTCATCGCAAGATCTGATATGACTCTGATCACTTAACTATATTTTATTAACTCATTCAGACAACTATATCTTGGATCTTGAGACATCTTTTACTATGAACATAAATTTATCTCTAACAAAGTTAAACTTTGTATTCTACTATTGTTCTATGTGAGGTATATTGTGTGGGAGACTCTACATTCTACTAAGGTGAATATTCTTATACAGTGGTCTTGTTGATAGTCTCTTTATTAGTAGTATGATGGGAAATTAATGTGTTCTTAGATCCGAAATGTGCTTGCTTTGAGGATTATTTTTTGGTTTGGAGAATTGTGTTTTAGTCTTGGCCGACTCAACGAATGCAATATATTATGAAGACTACTAGTTGACTTGGCATAATGCACTACATGGATAAAATGTTCAAATATTGTACGGTACCGAAAAAGAAAGGTTTTGATTATTTTGTGTTCATCCAATTAGGCCAACCTAATTGATTAATAAGATATACTTTTATATATATAAGATAGAAGCAAGTGAAAAGTGTGTGGAGAAGTGAATGTGTGGAGAAAGATATGTGGATGCATGTGTATGAACAAGAAAGCAAGAGGGGGAAGTGAACGTGAAGATCAAAGCCTAAATGCTTTAATCAGTTATATAGATTTGTTGAGTGATGCAGTACTTTATATTATGAGCTTCAGTGGAACTAAACCTTGCACATTGAAGGTGTATTCCATCAGTTCATTATTCTGGCAGTGAGCCACCATCATTGTATCTTAGCAGTGAGCCATTTTTTGTACTTAGGCTATGAGCCTTTTAAGGATAGTGAGTCTTGGCAGTGAGCCCCATAATATTTTGCATCTAGATATAATATATTGTGAGTTAACCCTCATCGTGGTTTTTCCCATTCTACGTTTTCCACATAAAAATCCTAGTGTTCATATGTATCATTGCATTGTCTTGTTTTTATGTTTTCTCTTGTTGATTCAGTCAAAATTGTGATAATGGTGAAGTGGATTTTATTATCGATTTTTGGAATATTGATTCAGCCCCCCTCTTACAATTTCAAATGTTCAACAATTGGTATCAGAGCCAGGTTCCTCGAAAGAAGCCTAACAACTTGAGGAAGGTCCCAAAATTTGAAAATGAGATTTTTTTTCTTCTAGAAAGTCCCTGTCGAATTTTTAGAAGAAATGGAAGCCTTGAAGGACAAGTTGATAAAATAAAATGAGCATATTGAAAAGATACAAGTACAAGTATAGTTGCATGTGATATGTTGATTGAAGGAGAATAAATCATCACTATCATGTTGGAACAATTGGATGAGAAGAAAAGAATTGAACAATGTCAGAAAATTGAAATTCAAAAGAAGATGGATGAATGTGCAAAGCTTGAATTAGAAGCAGAAGTCCTGAGATCTAATCTAGAAAGGGAAAATATTTTTGAAGAAAAATTTAAGATAAGATCGGTGATACTTGATGATTTGATTACCTCTCAAAGACCAAAAATGGATAAGAGCAATTTAGGGTTTGAAAAAGGTCAGAGTTCTAAAGCGAAGCAATTCACTAGTGAGAAGACACGGTAAAAAGATAGACAAGTCAAGGAGCGAAGAAGAAATTCCAAAAAAAATCTTGTCAAACGACATGATGCAAAAAGGTATTGATACTTCAATTGTGTTTGTCATTCCTACAAGAAATATGGTTATAAGGAAAAGGACTGCAAAAATAATTTGAATGATTCTAAGGGCAAGAAGAATGGATATAAAGATAGTCTATTGGATAAAAGGGAAAATAGAAAGAAGAATATTACTTGTTGTAAGTGCATAAAATTAGAACATCCTGGTAGCAACAACAGAAGAAAGAAGAACATCTATTCAGCAAAGAAGAATGATCAAACCTTTGATCCAAGAAAGGCAAGAAAAGAAATGGAAAGGATTTGGAGAAAGGAATTATCGATCTTATCTGTGCCAACCTCTGGTATAGATACTCCTATTAATCTCTAAATGAAAGTAGTGGCTAAGGGGGAGAAATCATTAGAAAATCTAATAAACCCCCTCATTGGTACTTGTGTCATATCATGACAGAAGTATATTTAATGTGGTAACAAGATTAAGGTATTTTATCAGTCACACGTGTGAAGAATGAGGTCTGTAGAATTTGAATGTTGGCCTCCTCTAATGATTCAACAACTAAGCCCTTAAAGCTGTAACTCAAGGACTGGACATTTGTATTGAATAGCTATCTTTCTCATCATGAAGGTTCATTTAATTGTCAACCCAGGGACGTGAACTTGAAATGGGTTAGTGCTATATGTGCACTAGGTTTCTATTGTAGCCATGTTCATTCTACAACTAGAAAAGACATAATATTGAAAGTAAATTGCTTGAAAGGAAGTAACATAAGCACTGAACATCAACCAACAACTTTACTAAACTGAAATGCATGACAAAAATAGAAATCTTAGCAAATAGACAGGAAACTACTATGTCTGCTTTGGCTGCAGGAACAGTCAAAGAATGGAATTATAGTGGCTGCAAGAATAGATAGTTTCCATAATTGTAACTATTATTGAACAGAAAAATAATGATTGAGCTAAAAGGATGTAATTCTCACCAAGTGAGCCCCCTTGGGTGATTTTCTCTTGAAACTAACTCAGATGCAACAAACTTATAATATCATTTTATTCATTGAAAGTATGATTACAATGGAACAACAACATATTTGTATTACTTGAAAAATAGAAATGTGAGTACAACATCAGATCAATCAAACTTCTGAGAAGGAGTATCTAAGTCTTATTTATAGAAGGAAAAACTACTAACTACCTAACAAGGGAGTCAACTCCAATAGATTAGGAGGATGCCACTTATGAAAAACATAAAAAGAGGAAAAGAGGTTATACATGCATGGAATCTGGTCAAGCTAATCTTACCTTAATGCAGATCTAGCATAACATCACCTCCTATATTTTCTCAACCAACAAATATGATCATTTACAAGGTAGTTACATTCTTTAATTCGAACTAGGATTTTCTCTCCATTGAGATTTTTCCCTCCATTGACCTTTTAATGATCATCTCATTTACTTCTTTGGCAACCGACCAGCTGGCAAAAACTTCCTCAACTTTGTAGGCTCTAATTACATCTGCATAACAACATTAGCATGCACAAACAATTGGATATATATAACTAACTTAAAGTAACATTCATTAATCCACATGTAAAATTAACATAGATAATTCACATAGCATGTTAATGTCATTAAAATTCACAAGGATAAACTTATGCCCAATGTCTATGGTTTTGAGGAAATAACATGGAAAATGCCAACAACCAAGTGTCAAAGTCTATGGTAATAACAAAAAATAGATAATAAACCTTATCAAAATTGAGCCATTAATTGGACTCATCACTCCCACCAACCTAAGGTTTTGTTGGTCCTCCAATAGAGGGAGTAGCATTCCTTTGCCTAGTCAATACTCTAAAGTTTGCAACTATCAGCTACCCCACATTGGTTTCTACAGTGTCTAAATTAGGGTCCTAGTAAAACCCTTGCTTGCTCTCCAACCTGCTCTATCTTTTCCTTTTTGTAGCTATATCATACCGGTAATACCTGAAATCTGGCACAGGCCATAATAGTGTAGGTGGTCGAAAGGTTAATGGAGCAAAATTGTTGCTTCATCCTTCCAAGATGTATGTATCTGCCAAGTCTTTTGCATGCTGCAACATAGTTTTGCAAAGAGTGAGGTTTGGCTTGCTTCAACTCATCAGTCAAACTATTCCACCTTTGTGATAAATACCCCATTACTGATTTCCTTGTAGTTTGCTTGTCTAATAGGCATGATCCTCTTGTTGTAGCTCGGTCAATAAATAAATCTATGCCATTCTTGGAAAATGTTTGTAGGTTTACTATATTCAACTTTGATGGGCAAGAGAGTATTGAATTCTCTTTCCCTGTAAGTCTTGAACTGTTGTCCCCAACTAATTTCATTCTGAATCTAGGACATAAATGCCCTTAAATGGAGATCCCCAATGTACAAAAATGGGTTCCAATCATGATCATGGGACACAACATAATTATGCATATATAGTTCACACAACAAATTTTTAACTTCAGGAGGGGAAAATTGATAAGCCTAGAAAAATTCATGAGGATTCTCAATAGAAGGATTCAAACCTAAAATGATCATTGACAGTTTAAAGGAAAGATTTTTCTCTTTCAAATGCAGGGCATAGACTCTAGGAGGAGTTCTGCATGCCAGCATCTGAGGCACTAAAGCTACCACATTATCCACCTTTTCCTTCAAGGCAGCAATCTTTATGTTCTTTTCTTCAATTTTTGCATCTTTCTTTTTTATTTCTTCCTTTAGCTTGTGTTTTTCCTTTTTCCATTCCTCTTCCCTCCTTTGCATTTTACTCCATAGATTCATGGTTATAATATTCCATGAAAAATCAAGGGGTCTATGTTTTCCTACCAAAATCTTCCCTGGAACTAATTCTTGTTGTTCATATAGCACTAGCTATAGTGACTCTAATTATTCACCTTACTCTGGTTGTAGGGGTTCTTGCTCTTGTTGTAGGAACTCTTTCTCTTGTTGCAGGAGTTCTTGATTCACATCATGCTCTTGACTCTCAACCTATTCTACAATAGCAACAAGTTTTTCTAACCTTATATTTGCTTGTTCTTCAAAAAAATCTTTGTCTTCAACATTCTCCTGCCCCATAGGGGCTTCTGTGTCCTCCCTAGATGTTCTTCGAAGCCTAGGGCCTCTTTGGAGGCATACCAGTGACTGACCCAGCTGGCTTTGATTTCTTAGGAGGGATTTCATGCTTTTCTTCAGTTACAGGAAGGACAATGTCAACCTTCCATTTCTTAGGATTTGGTGTTACTTTTTCTACTATTTGCTTGTTGGCTTTCCCTTTTCTCATTTTTGACTCTCTCTTTTGTGCCTCCTTCATAATGGTGGCCCTAGTTCAAATTGGGGTTTCAAAAAGAACATCACCATCAGAGTATGAAGAGGAACTATCTTTGTCTAAATGTTCTAACTCATAAGAACTAATTTCTATAGCTTGTTCGGTTGTAGGAAGGTTTATGTTAGGGTTTGCACCAGAAGTTGAGGCTCTAGAAGTGATTTCAACAACACTCCTTCTCCTACTAACCCTATGAGGTTGAGGAAGAGCTTTAGGTCGTACATTTTCTGGTCTAAACTAATCAATGTTTGAAAATTCCTCCCATGTCATATCAGACAACTATTGCAAAGATTTCTCTACTAATAATTTTATCAAACAATGGTGAGAGACAAAATTAACCCTACCTTTTTGAGTTTCAGCCACCATGATTGCAAGGAGATGATACAACACATTAGGTAGGTTCATTCTTCTCCCATGCCTCATATGATTCAAGAGATTGAAGTGTGCAGAATGGAGGTTTGACTGGTGGCCCTCACAAGTAATGTACTTCACAATGTATAGCTACTTTTTTCCTTGGTAGAGAGGTTCTCTTCGTACCTTGCTTATCCACCTCCAATGGAGGGTCACCATGTTTAGTAAATTCATCCCTATCTATCCTTGCATCTCTAGTAGCAAGGTATAGCTCTCCATCAATCGACAAACCTGTTACCTCTGCAATTCTCTCTTTAGTAGCTATCACCTCTAACCCTTTTACCATTGCCTTCCCTTCCAAGAATGTTTGTGCAAATTCTAGCGCAATGTCCTCATTGTAGCTATCAAGCTTCAGGAAATAATCTAGCCACCCGTAATTCCTGAACTTAGCTTGAGAAGGTGCATCCTGCAGGATCACATCATGAACTGTGGGTTCATTTCTAATTAGCTGACCTCTCATTATTTCAGCTGCCTGCAATCAAACAAGCACTTTTGTGAGGTTTCATTTCCTGCAATCTTCCTTTGGAGACCCAATTTATTTTCCTACAACTCTTCTAAAGTCTTAACACCAATGTCATTTGAATTTTACCTTTTCGGAGACTTAAGATTATGAATAAAGCAATAAAGGCAATAAGGAATCATAAATGAAGGGTACTATTGAGAAAAATGGTGGCGGTTTGGTGTCATTTCACATATGCAAGCCGTCATTTCACTCTATCATTCAAATTGGCTCAATTCAATTTTTTTTGACATGGATTGACATGTGGAAATGTTATTCACACTTCCCCCCCAACCTAAATTTGAGCATGTGTTCGTACAGGCTGGGTGGTAATGATGATTTGACAGGGTAGGGTATAATTATATTCTATGTAGAATATCAACATTAATTTACAATAATTAAATAAATGTACTAAAGATAATTAAGATATAACAGATTGGTGCGCATGTACCTAAAAGCTTGGAGTATCTATTGCAAATAATGTGGAGGAAGTATCAGTTACCTTTTTAAAAGTACAGTTGAGCAATTAATTGAAATGGTGATGGAATGAAGTGGTGGTGGAGTTATGGAAGAGAGAGAAAGGTGGAGATGGATGGGTAGATGAATTAATGAAGAAGTTGACTCCCACAAAAGTGGAAGTCTTTATTATGATAGAATGTGTACCTTGATTAGCCAAAAGGAGGGACACTAGGTCTGCTTCCTTCGGCTACAGGAAGTTCAGGGGTTTGGTGTTGAGTAAATTGCTGCATGAATTCTTGCTTGAAAGCCAGCTTATGATACAACCTGAGGTGATGACCGTTGACAAGCAACTTAAATCTAACAGGGTCAATGGTTGTGAGTTGAACAACACCATTGGAGAAGACTTCAACAACTTCATATGGTCCTAGTCACCTTGTTTGCAACTTACCTGGATTATCTTGATACCTGGAGTCATAAAGGAGTGCCCAATCACCTGGTTGGAACTTCTTGTCCTTTATGAATTTTTCATGCCACTTGATTCTCTGATTTTGCACTATCTTTGTGTGATGAAGGGTTGACTTTCTCATTTCATCCAAAGCATTCAGCTGCATGATTTTTTCCTTTTGTGCCTCAAAGATGTCTATCTCAAGATCTAATGCAATCCTAAGAGTTTTATGCTCAAACTCTATGGGCATCATTGTTGTCTTTCCATACAAAAATTCAAAAGGAGTGAAAATAGTGGTTGTCTTCCAGCTGGTTCTATAGGCCCAAACAGCTTCTAGAAGCCTATTTTCCCAATCTTTTCTATGAATAGCCAATGTTTTGGTCAAAATAGCCTCTATTTCCGTGTTGGTCACCTCAACTTTCCCATTGGCTTTAGGGTGATAGGGGGTAGATTTCCTATGCATGATGTTATATTCATTGACCAATGTTGTAACAAGGGTTGATGTAAATTGAGCCCCTTGATCTATCACTATTTCTCTAGGAAACCCATAACATGTGAAGATTTCCTCATATAGGAATTCTTCAACCTTATTATATTTGGCATGTTTCATAGCTTTAACCTCCACCCACTTGGTCACATAGTCAGTGAAAACCAAGATGTAGGATTTACCATTTGACGGTGGGTCAATTGGACCCACAAAATCAAGTTCCCATTTATCAAATGGTGTGATGACAATCTGGGGTATAGAGGCATCTCATCAGATTTAGTTGGTCGAACCATCCTCTAACATCTATCACACTTCCTAGTATATTTACCTACATCTTTATGAAGTGTGGGCCAGTAATATCTTGTATTAAGAATCTTCATTGTTGTCCTCTTGGTTGCAAAGTATCCTCCACAGGGTTCATTGTGACATGCATGCAGTATATCATATGTCTCATCTTCTCTTACACATATCCTCATCACATGATTTGGTCCAATATAGAATAGACATCCTGCAGTTCGTGAGAAAGGAAATTTTTTCTCAATGAGAACCCTTCTCTCTTTTGCAGAGAAATGAGGGGGAACTCTGCCTGTGACCAGATAATTTTCTATATTTGCATACCAAGGTGTGTGGATACTAATGTAAAATAAGTGTTCATCAGGGAAGGAGTCATCAATGACTTGAGTGTCCTCAGATGTAGTCAACTTTGAGAGAAAGTCTACTACAACATTTGCTTTCCCTAGCTTTTCTATGATGGTGATATCAAACTCCTGCATGAGTAGCAATCATCTTGCTAATATTCCTATAATTAAGGGCTTATTCATCAAATATTGTATGGTTGCATGGTCTATATGGAAAAAGATCTGATACCCAGTGATATAATGTATGAACTTATTGATGGCATATATGACTACCAACATCTCCTTTTATGTCACAGTGTAGTTAAACTCTACTCCTTGTAGGTTTTTGCTGACAAAGTAGATTGCATACTCAATTGCTCCCTCTTTTTTTCTCAAGACAAATTCTATGGCATAATCAAATGCATTTGTATGAATATGGAAACGGAGTTCCCAATAAGAACCTTTAAGCACAGGAGCATGGGTTAAGGCTTCCTTCAAAGCAGAAAATGATTTTTCACAATCTTTTGTCCACTGGAACTCAACATCCTTAGTCAAAAGACTATAGAGTGGTGTTGCCATGTTACTGAAATCCTTGATGAAACACCTATAATAGCCAGCATGACCCAAAAAACTCCTAACATCTTTTTGTTTTGCAGGAATAGAGAGATTGGTAATTACCTCAATCTTGGTTGGACCCACCTGAATTTCCTTGTGAGGGATATAATGGCCAAGGACTACTCCTTCTTGCATCATCATCAAGCATTTCTCACTATTTAAGGATAGATTATGGTCTTCACATATTTGTAGAACCTTCCTTAGGTTTTCCATTGCTTCATCAAAATCAGCACCATAAGTTGTGAAACCATCCATGTAGATTTCCATGCATTCATGTGAAATATCTGAGAAGATACTAATTACTGCTCTCTAGAAAGTTGCAGGTGCATTGCAGAGACCAAATGGAAGCACTGAATAGGCATAAGTGCCCCAAGGACAGGTAGAAGTTGTCTTCTCTTGGTCCTCAGGTGCAATCTATATTTGATTATAGCCATTGAAACCATCCAAGAAGGAAAAATACTTTTTTCCTACAAGGGAATCCAATACTTGGTCTATGAAAGGAAGAAGAAAGTGATCATTTTAGGTGGAAAAATTTAATTCTCTATAGTCAATAAAAACTCTCCATTTACCTCCTTTTTTAGGCACAATCACCAAAGGAGACACCCATTGGTTGTCTGAGATAGGGTAGATGAATCCAACATCCAATAACTTCTACAGTTCTCCTTTGACAATCTCCCAAAAATGCAGGATTGATTCTCCTTTGTGGTTGCCTTACTAGTGTGCATTCATCTTTAATGTAGATCTTATGAGTAAAATTTTATGATCTAACTCTTTCATTTCATGGTAATCCCATGCAAATGCAAACTGATACTTTTATAACAAGTTTGTCAGGGATAGTTGCTGCTCCTGAGTAAGCTTGTTATTGATGTTCAAATGTTTACCTTCTGAAACTTGCATTTATGTTATCAACTCTATCATGGTTATTTCACTGATGCATGGCATTTTTAGTTCATGTGGCAGCAATGTATGAGACATACCAGTTTCTGTAGGAATTTCAGGTGCAGGAAGAGCAGGCATAAGTGTCTACAGTGGACTAGTAGGACCAGTCTCAGAAGCAGGTGATTCTTCATGCATTTCATATCTATTTTGAATTATATTTGACAATATTTCATCCTCTCCCTATAGCTGCATGAAAGTACTTCTTCCTATCATCATAAGTTACACTACTAAATTGATCTCCTTGGATTCTTCACCAACATGAGGCTAGATAGAGTTATCCATATCATGGGATGGATGAGCAGGAGGATAAAAAGCAAGAATTTTAGTACTTCTACCATCAAAAATAGTCATGTCCCATGTCCAACATCCAATGTAGGAATATATTGTAGCCAACCATGGCCTTCCCAAAATAATGGGATATCCTCCTAATGTACCTTTAGGGGAAAGCATCATGAAATCTGTTGGATATTCCCAAGAGTCTAGAATAACAACAAGGTCTTCTACTACACTATCAAGTTTGATAGTAGAACTATCAGCAAGCTACAAGACCATAGGAGTAGGTCTCAAATTTGTGACATTTAGTTTTTGCAGGATATCATGAGTCATCACATTAATAGTTGCCTCCAAATCTATTAGAGCATTCTTCACTTGGATCCCATTTATGATGACTTCAACTACAGGACTGCTTGGATCATTGTATTTAGGAACAGTGGATTTCCCGAGCATAATATCAACCAACTATCCTACCACAAGGACAGTAGTGGGGTCTTTCTTTTTCCTCCCAGGCTTTTTAACACATGCTTCCTTTATTGCCTTACCATCTATGGGAACATCTTTTATGGCCTAGAACAAAGGTATCTTGACACATGTGTTTCAGCTAATCCAAAATATCAAAGGTTGTTTCCTCCTTTTGCTTAAAAACTTCTAACCTTTGAGGAAACGGTGGTTCTGGATCAGACTACTGAACTAGTTCAGGATTGGTAGGCACACTTGACTAAGCAGGTGCATGAGATAGATTTTGATGCTCCTCCTCTTCCACAAGAAGCTCTATGATAATAGGAGTGGAAGGTGATGGAAAAGTGGTTCCTGAACGCAAGTGGATATTACTCAAACTCGTAGTATAGGTAGGATATTGGTTTGGATTTGCAAAATAGACTAGTTGTTGTTGATGTTTGTTATTTGGGTTGGGTGTGGGTTGAGCTAGTAACTGAGTAGATCTAGGTGTGCTAGTATTTGAGTTAGGAGGGGGCATTATTGTAGGTTGTTGAGGCTATGGAGGTGGTTGCATGCAACCAGTTGACTGGTTTGGCCATTGTTGCCCTCCCTTCCATTGGGATGTATGCTACCAATTTCCTTGAGGTTGTTGCTAATTTCCTAAATTTTGTTACCATGGGGGTGGAGTATTTTGGTAACTAGGCCATGTATTTTGAGGATTTTTCCAAGGTTGAGGTGGATAACCTCCAAACTTTGATGGATATTGAAGCTGCGATTGATTACCAGATGCATAATAATTCATGTAAGGTCCATTAAAAGATAACGGGTCAAGTGGCATACCTTGTATTGGAGCCCATGGTCTTCTTTGTGCAACATAGAAAACTTGATCTTCATCTCCCTCAATTGGCTTGAAATCAGGTGGAATGCACTTGTTGTCAATATTGGCCACCATTTTACATTTGCAGTCCTTTCTTTGCCTACAATGAGGACAATATTCTACCAACATTGCCTCTACCTCCTCATATTTCTTCTTTGCTTGAAGTGTATCTAGCTGAGTTATCATATTATTTATGATATCCTGCTTGAAGTCTGACAGTAAGTGAGTTATTTCCATCCTTGAAACTCCATTTATAGAAGATTTACCCATAGAAGACTGGTAACCTCTCCCTTTCTTCATAGCTGATCTGAAGTAATTATGACATATCTTCCTAAGATCATCCCAAGGAACTTGGGTGATATCACCTCCTCCTATCAAGTCCAAAGCATCAATGCAACTTTCACTGATCCCTCCAAGGAAGATCAACTTCTGAGACTCTTCACTGAGTGCTTGATGTGGGGATTTCTGCAAACAAAATAGGAACCTTGAAACATAGTCCTCCAAACTCTCATCCTCCTTTTGTTGCATCCTAAATATATCACCTCCCCTCATATCACCACCTCCACAATATTTTGTATACTTCTCAAGAAAATTTTCAGGTTTATCTCATCCCAACTATTTATAATTTTCCTTCCTAAGCTCATAAACCACCTTAATGCAACTTCTTTCAAAGTAGTGGGAAACAACTTAAGCCTATGAGCATTAGTAGTGTAATCATAGCTTCTACATAGGATATCAAATTCAAACAAGAAAGTGTTTGGGTCCTCTATTACAAGCCCATAAAACTTGGGAAGAACTGAATTAGGAATGTTCTTGAGGTTATTAACATCATTTTATGGAGGGATAGGAAAATGAAAAGTTGGCTAGTTAGGCTGAGCTGGGGCAGCTATATTTGCTTGATGGACAATCGAAGCAAATAGGTTCTCTATCAAATTTTGGGCAGATTTTTCTTCAGAAGAAGTTTCAGAACTAGCCAAATCTGGAAATGCATCAGCAAAAGGGTTTACTTCTTCTTCTTCTTCTTCTGGAAAATTTTGAAACTCAACTAGTTGGTTATCAAGGTTAGGGTAATTAGGAAGAAATCTCCCTAAAGCATCTCTTCTCCTACCCCCATGCATGCAGTATTACTCAGTATCAACCAACTCACACAAAGAATTGGTGAAATAATAGTGGGTCATTACTTATTCTAATGAAGGGTATGCTGAAAACAAACTTCTAAAATACTAAAACATGAAAGAAACTGAAAATGACTCTGAAATACTTCCTATTTTGACACCAACCCTGGAAATGGCGCTAAAAATTTTGGCCTCCTCTAATGATTCAAAAAATAAGCCCTTAAAGTTGTAACTCAGAGACTGGACATCTGTACTGAATAGCTATCTTTCTCATCATGAAGTTTCATTTAATTGTCAACCCAAGGACATGAACTAGAAAAGACATGACGTTGAAAGTAAATTGCTTGAATGGAAGTAACATAAGCACTGAACATCAACCAAAAACTATACTAAAATGAAATGCATGATAGAAATAGAAATCTTAGGAAATGGACAGGAAACTACTATGTCTACTTTGGCTACAGGAACAGTCACATAATGGAATTTTAGTGGCTGCAAGAACAGTCACATAATGGAATTTTAGTGGCTGCAGGAACAGACAGTTGCCAGAATTGTAACTATTACTGAATAGAAAAATAATGACTAAGCTAAAAGGACGGAATTCTCACCAAGTGGGCCCCCTTGGGTGAGTTTCCCTTGAAACTTACTCAGATGCAACAAACTTATAATATCATTTTATTCATTGAAAGTGCGATTACAATGGAACAACAAAATATTTGTATTACTTGAAAACTAGAAATGCGAGTACAAAATCAGATCAATCAACCTTTTGAGAAGGAGTATCTGAGTCTTATTTATAGAAGGAAAAACTACTAACTACCTAACAAGGTGGTCAACTCCAACAAATTAGGAGGACGCCACTTACGGAAAGCATAAAAAGAGGAAAGGAGGTTATACATGCGTGGAATCTGGTCAAGTCAATCTTGCCTTAACGCATATCTAGCATAACAACACCTCCCATATTCACTCAACCAACAAATATGATCATTTACAAGGAAATTACATTCTTTAATTTGAACTAGGATTTTCCCTCCATTAACCTTTTAATGATCATCTCATTGACTTCTTTGGCAACCGACTAGCTAGTAGAAACTTCTTCAACTTTGTAGGCTATAATTACATCTACATAACAACATTAGCACACACAAACAATTGCATATCTATAACTATCTTAAAGTAACATTCATTAATTCACATGTAAAATTAACATAGATAATTTGCATAGCATGTTAATGTCACTAAAAGTCACAAGGATAAACTTATGCCCAATGTCTATGGTTTTGAGGAAATAACATGGAAAACTCCAACAACCAAGTGTCAAATTCTATGGTAATAACAAAAAATAGATAATAAACCCTATCAAAATTGAGCGATTAATTGGACTCATCACTTGTGTCATATCATGATAGAAGTATATTTAATGTGGTAACAAGATTAAGGTATTTTATCAGTTGCATGTGTGAAGAATGAGGTATGCAGAATTTGAATGAATGGAGGTGTACATAGTTTTCAAAGCAATCTATCTGCAAGTTAAAACATTCATTGCAAAATCATTCGAAATGAAAGGAATAAGTTTAGATGAAATTAAAGGCCTGTGTATTTTTAGACAAGCGTGCAAAGGAAGTTTAGAAGGGAATTCAAAATTTCAAAATTTGAAGAATGTAACAAACGAATTCAAAGTGAGCTCCGGAAGCAGGATATCTATACATTTCTTATTGACATTTTTAGAGGTAATCCTGTTTGCACAATCTTTCACTTTTATTGATGGATAATTCAAATATTGTGAATTGTGCGGATAAAGCTAGGTTGAAGAGATATATGAGGAATGTGTCGGAAGAATCTTTTGGTGCATTCTCTTGCATCCCTCTGAGAGTGTTTCCTATAGAAGATATCTATGCATTTGTTTACAGTAAGATTGAAGAAATTTCATCAGTTCAGTTCAATGTGCTTTGAGAAAATGAATTGAAAGAGAATCATGATGCCTACAAAGTATTAGTTGAGAAAAAGTTGGATGTTTGGAGGAAAGTTCCTTTGTTTGAATTTGAGAAGAAGTATATTTGAATGGTATTGTTCAGAATTCATGATGAATCTTTATGGATTGATGAAGCACATTTGGTCACCAGAGAATCAATTAGAGATATAATTGGTTTATGTTCCTCTGGACCGGTTCCTAAATTGAAGACTATGGATGAGAAAGAAATAATTGAGGTTACAAGTGTGAGTTCTAAAGGAAAATAAATTGGTTTAAGATTGATTGTTGATCCTGTAATAAGGTATGTTTATATGGTCATTGGTCATAAAGTATATATCCCTAACAATGAATCTACAGTTTCTACTATTGCGGTGACTATTGATGTTGATATGGTAATAAGAGGTATGGAATATGACTTGTATGAACTACTTTGCATACATCTTTTGAAGAATTTAAAGGAGATTAAGAAGAGAAAAAAGAATACTTTTCGGTATTGAAATTTGGTTGTTTGTCTACTCTTTTACTTTTTGAAAGAGTTATTGGTAATAGGAAGGTTAGAATGGTCAAATTTAGAGCCTATTGCTTATCAAATCAGGAACTTCATGATAAATATTGGTAGTTTGGATGCACAAGAATTTTCGCTTGCTGCATTCTTTGGAACATTTCAGATGAGGATGAATAAAAGGTCTAGGATTCTAGTAAGTGTTGTGGAAAGATACTCCATAAATTTTCTTATGTCTATAGATTTTTGTCACATGGAAGCAGTTGAATCAAAGTTAGTTTGGATATCTGAATTAAATTATGAAGTGTTAGAGGCTAAAATTGATATATATGTTAAAATTCTCTTGGAAATCCCTAAGCATCTCAAGAAGAAAGTACCTCTGGTAGCATGACTGAAACATGAAAGAAGGGGAAGAGTGTAGTGAAGCTAGAAAGTGCAAAAGAAAGTAAGCTTGAACATGAGCATGAAAGAATTAATATTTAGATAGCTTTGGAAGATTTGCAGAAGCTTATTCCCGATGCTAATTTTGATTCATCTATTTTTGTTGTGGAGAATCTTCATGGCATGATTAATTCTTTGAAATTCTACATCTTCAGACTTGAAATATCTACTGGAATTAGGTATGATGAATAAAAATTGAATGTATCAAAGGAAAACATGTGAATGCACACGATCGAGTAATGAAGGAATTGGAGAGTGTACAAGGTTGTGAAGAAGAGGCATAGGAACTACTTTCCTTTTGTCTATATTGGTCTGGAAATACATTGAATATGAGAAATGAGATAAGGATGAGTGAGTCTCAACTGAGCACTCAGGAAGATACATACAAATTAGTAGAAGATAAAGATAATCAGAGGTGGTCCTACATTGTGTAGCTTCAAGAAAAATTCTTCTCTCTACAGGATCAAAAGACATATATTCTTAAGAAGTTTATGGCACTCAACGAGATTAAATTCAGACTCTAATCAATGAAAAAGATTCATGGGAAGAAGGTAAAGTGTCATGGAAGGCTATCCTGGAGAGTCTCAAAGGTTCTTCTTCAGGTTAATTTAGTGTTCATATCTTTTTTATTACTTTTTGATACATATGTACATTTATTCCTGACCCCTTCCTTTGTCATTGATGTCAAAGGGGGAGAGATAAAGAGTTAAAGGAAAAAAAATTTGTGAAGAACAATTTTGATAAGGGGAGTAGTCAAAACATTCAGTGTGATATACTTGAAATTTTTTTGTCATGCATGTTGCCATCAATGCTAAAGGGAGAGATTGTTGGAAGCTTTGCAACATGAGCACGAGGTATGGATGATTGTGTTGGTTGTTCCTATGTTGTCATTGATGTCAACATGGTAATAACTACATGGCAATAATTGTATGGGAAGTTTGCTTGGTTTTTCAGAAGTTGTTCTTTGTTGGTAATACTCCTTTGTGATGGATCAGTATATTGGTATTTGAGTCTGTAACTCATCGCAAGATCTGATACGACTCTGATCTCTTAACCATGTTTTATTGACTCATTCAGACAACTATATCTTGGATATTGAAATGTCTTTTACTATGAACATAAATTTATCTCTGACAGAGTTTAACTTTGTATTCTACTATTGTTCGGTGTGAGGTATACTGTGTGGGAGACTCTGCATTCTACTAAGGTGAAAATTCTTATACTGTGGTCTTGTTGATAGTCTCTTTACTAGTAGTATGATGGGAAATTAACGTGTTCTCAGATCTAGAAGGTGTTTGCTTTAAGGATTATTTCTTGGTTTGGAGAATTATGGTTTAGTCTTGGTCAACTCAGCCAATACAATATATTATGAAGGCTAATAGTCGACTTGGCATAATGCACTACATGGATAAAATGTTCAAATCTTATACGGTGTCGACAAAGAAAGGTTTTGATTATTTTGTGTTCATCCAATTAGGCTAACCTAATTGATGAATAAGATATACTTGTATATATATAAGATAGAAGCAAGTGAAAAGTGTGGAGAAGTGAATGTGTGGAGAAAGATATGTGGATGCATGTGTATGAACACGAAAGCAAGAGGGAGAAGTGAATGTGAAGATCAAAGCCTAAATGATTTATCATCAATTTTTTGAGTGATGTAGTACTTTATATTCTGAGCTTCAGTGGAACTGAACCCTACACATTGAAGTTGTATTCCATCAGTTTATTATTCTGGCAGTGAGCCACCATCATTATATCTTGGCAGTGAGCCATCTTTTGTACTCAAGTTGTGAGCCTTTTAAGGATAGTGAGTCCTAGAAATGAGCCCCGTAATATTTTGTATCCGGATATAATATATTGAGTTAACCCTCACCATGGTTTTTCCCATTTTGGGTTTTCCACATAAAAATCCTGGTGTTCATGTGTATGATTGCATTTTCTTGTTTCTATGTTCTCTCTTTTTGATTCAGTTAAAATTGTGATACTAGTGAAGTGAATTTTATTATCGATTTATGGAATACTAATTCACCCCCCCTCTTAGTATTCCAAATGTTCAACATATCGATCCAATTTTTGTGGCCCATTGGTGCCATATCTTGTTGGAGTTATTGATTGAGACCTAATAGGGCCCAGGGTAGGGGCATATAAAGCATCGATGGAAGAGGTAGTTAGAAAGCAAGCCCATCCAGTATCCTCTCCAAGTTGATAGTGATGATTTGAAACCAAATGTGAAAGTTGGTTGAAAGATCACCAAAACCATAAATGGATGGTTGTGGGAGAATTTAATTCCTCTCTATCCATCTAAAAATATGGGGGAGCCATAGAATATTCAAATAGTATTGGTTGATCTAGATAACTTTATCTTTTAAGGTGATCTAATTGGAATTAAGATGGGTGATTCTTTGTTCACCTAGTCCAAAAAATTTGGAAATAACATTATTTAGGTCCAGTTATATAGATTTTGTATCTCTTCAAAATTATTTATTCTAGATAAATGTATACTTGATGCCCTCTTAATAATTTGTTCAAACCATACCTCTATTTTGATGGATTGAGATATGAATGTTAGGAAAGGAAACCATTCTTTCAAATTTGAAATAATGTGGACCCACCTCCTCAACCTTAAAAATATCTTTAAATATTGGTGGAACAATGAGGTTAGGACAACTATGTGTAGACGAATTAGAAAATTTAAGAATGTTAAGAGGAAAATAAAGCACTAGAATAAGCACTCTTTTGTTAACATTTTTTAGAAAAATTGAAGCTTCGAGAAATCTAACAAGACATGGATTGTAATGGAGCTTCAAAAGATCCACATAAAAAAGAGAAGGAAATCCTCTACAAACTTCACAATATCATTGAAAAGGAGGAAATATTTTGAAAAAAAAAATCCAAAATAGGATGGTAAATGCAATCATGATTTGGATATGCTTGCTAAAAGAATGGAATACTGAAATAGGTATAATGTGAAAGTGTTGATAAATGCTCAATATGGCTTTGAAAGAGTAAATATGTTTACATTGATTGCTAATTGAATATGATTAAGTTTATAAAACATATGGATTTATTATGAACATCTAACTACCATTGTAAATGTGCTAAGTTGCTTGCAGGGATAGGTTCAATCCTCCAGGTGGAGGGGAAGTATCACTTAGGAGAAGTGATTTGTTGGATAACCCTAAATGAAACCTATCTGAACTCACACACACACTCACAATAGAATGGTTGAGTCAAGTTATTGTGTTAGGAATTGGTAAGTAATCCGTAGTATGAATGTCTGCATTAGTAAGGGTCATAATTATTGTTGAATGCATCCTTGGATGATGTTTATATGTTTTGATTTTATGATTTCTTCCTTATATTACTATGCTTGATTGTATGGCTAGATGAGTATTTGGGATATATGCATATGTCGACATATGCATACATTGGATATAATGGGATGTCCATACATGTATTAAAACATATGTATAGATATGCATATATGTATATAAATGTTTAAATATGATCCTATTATGAATATAATCAAGTGGTCATAATCATTTGATATCAAATGGATTACTTGACTATCATATTGCTATATAATATATATATATGCATATTATATACATGTGTATGTGTATGATTATACACTGTGAGTTATACATTCGAATATTGAATGGTGTTTGAGTGGATTAATGAAAATATAAATACATGTACCTATATATGCATATATGATACATTGTATATAGATAAGTATGAGTATATTATACATAGATTACAGTATAAGTAATCATAGCGCTATAGGGAATATATACAAAGGGCAACGTATGAATTCAATAGAACATAAAAATAATATGTTACAGTCTAGACTATGATGCAACCTTTGAAGAAGGTAAAGAGGAGTCTTAAAATCGAATTAGAAATAAATCCATACTTTGTAGATTGAAGTACTTTATAAGGAACCTTTGCACATGTAGTATTCAATGCACAAAGGGAAGATATATATATATATATATATAAACCAATAGCTAAATGCATAAGCATTGATTCTCCTTTTTAAACAACAACATTATATTCTAGAGGGCGCATGAGTTGGACAGTCAAAGGTAACACAATGCTTATGGAAATAATAAGTACTATTTTTGTATGCAATGAGCAATGCATACATAGTATGGCAGTGCTTGAAATAGTGAAGGGTGCAACCTTAGCAAATAGAATAGGGGCCGATTTATATATAATATGTGCTAAGCATTTAAAGGTTGAATAATGCATATATTGGCATTGAATAAAGATCGATTTATATGCTAAGTAATACACAGTAGTTAAGTCAATATAGAGAGTTTGACATAGTCGATGCTTTGAGTTAAAACATCATTGACTTGGTAAACAACAATTACTAGGGATGCCTTATCATAGGGCAAGGGAATAATTACAAAACAACAAATAATGTGAAACACATGATAAAAGGATAAGTGACAGAAAGATAAGAAAATGGTCAAAGCATCATTTATGAGCAAGGCAACTCATCATTCCTTTATTTTATGTTGAGCATAGACTTAGTCGACTATATGCAAGTGTTACATTTTAAACATAAACTGATTCAATGAGTAAGGGCCATTCCAAATAATAGGTGAATGGCACCATATTATGAAGTTCTATTTCCTGTAGAAGACTAATTTGGAAACAATTTGATTTTCAACATTTCATCATGTGCAGATTGAAATAGTCTTAACCTGTTGTCAACTATAGAGGTCGATTTGTGGCATTTTATGCTAAGTATACTCCTTGTTTATTCACCACCTTTGAGCTAAGTTGAGTGAGTTTATTTGCATGGAATAAGTTGTCAATTTGCATGCCACTTATGTAGGCTATAATATCTCTTTTTTTTGTATAAATAGAGGAGTGAGCTCTCTTATTTAAAACACATTCTTTTGCAAACTTATACCGCTACATTTAGTCTGAGAGTTGTTTATTTTGTGAGCTAAGAGTGTTTATTTTGAGAGTTGAGAGTTATAGTGTGAGAGTTGTGAAATACTTTGAGAGTGCAAATTGTTCTTGAGAGAGTAGTCATAGTGAAGTATTTAGAAGGATTTAGCGAAGCAAGCAAGCTGATGTTGGAAGACTGTGCAATAGACCAATCCATTGGAATAAGTATAATACAGGCATGAGGATCTATTTTCTCTTATTCATCTTTGTTTATGAAAGATTGAGTTTTGTATGCTTTGTTTGGGTTGCATGAGAATACTTGCATTGGGAAAATATAGTATTTGCTTTGAGATGGAAAATAAGCTATTGTATGATTTTCAGTGAAGTGCTTGTAATTACTCTATAATAGGAGGGATTATTTTTCATAGGTATAAATATACTAGATATGATTAAACAAGAATAGCTTAAGGGTTATTTATAATGGGAAATGTATTGGCTTATGATGTTAGGAAACCTTGGGAATGATAAGGTTTAGTTGTACATCAACAGTTTGGGAGAAATGATAGGATGGGTCATTGCTAATCTGTACTTGTATGATCACTTGGTCATATGTCACTCTTGAATGAAATCCTAGGTTTGGAATAACCTAATGAGTCGAGAAGTTTATTTGAGGAAACCATAGGTTAAGATTTACCCATTGGGTTGAGAAAAGTAATTGACTACCATTGGAACCTATAGATTTGGATTACCCTACATGGTTAGGTAGATTAATTAGTCTTGCTTGGAACATATAGGTTTAGATTAACCAATATGAACAGACTAGTCATTGAATGATGTTTTATCCTAGGATTAGGATATATCAAGGCTAAGACTCACCTATGTGAATAAGTAAATCACTTGAGTTTATGAGATACGATATGAAAGGAGACATAGGTGGGATTACCTATGGAGTTAGAGTTGCTACTTGGTTAGTTGCTTTACACTCTTCAAACAAAGTCACATTGTTGACAAGATTCTACTTTGAATAACTCTTTTACTAAGGGGATATACCCTCAAATGGAAGCATATATTGCTATGATTATTCTTTGATTGAGAGAAATCATTGATGTGGCTATTCTCTTGATGAGAACCACTTATTAATAGGATATATTAATTAAATACAAATTATTTGATTAATTATCCTAATTTCCTCTACTATCGAGTAAATAGAAATATTTATTTATATAGTTCACGTTCAATTCTTCTAATATCTCATCTTAATTAAATAAACAAAATTAAATACTTTGTTTTATTTAATTATCAAATCCCTAATTTATTCTATCACATCAATCTTAAATTAATTAAATAAAGATCAAAACACTTTATTTATTAATTGCCATATTCTTCTGTTTAATTTAATAAACTTCTATAGTTCATTTTATTAAATTATTTATCTTCCTTTTCCTAATTTAAATAAATCAAAAATATTTGAATTAAAGCATAAGGAATATTCCATCTATATTCTCTCAAAAATGAATTAGATATCCTATGTCTAATCTATGTCTAAAATTTGTCACAATTAATACTTTGAAACTTCACGAGAAGTTTTGGAGACAAATTCCAAAATCTTCTCTCAATCCTCCTCCATCAATATTTCCTCTTCTCTTGCCTGGTGTTTTCATGGGTAGAGACAATCACCATTTTTCTCTCAATCTCCTCCATCTCTCACCATTCAATCCTCCAAATTGAATCCAAGCCTCTCAAAGCTTTCCCTGTGCATTTCTATAGCTAGAAAATCTATAAATAAAGCCTCATTGAACCAAGAAAAGCATCCAGATAATCTAACTTATGCACTCTTACTCTGCAGGAATTCAAGCACAATCAACCATCAGCAATCAAGCATCAACATTCAAGCAATCAAGCTTCAATATCATGACTGCCTCCTGTAGCTGCAATTATTTGTTTCATGTCTATTCATGCTTAGTTTAATTCATTTATCATCTAGTATTGTCTTTTAGCTCCATATCATTGCATTAGCATCCATCTCGTTCTTCAGATAGTCATTTTAACAGTCATTTGCTTACACAATCTAAGAGCAATTTTGATTTTATAAATCTTTGGAGATAGAGAGCAATATGACGATTTCAATTGATTACTATTTTGAATTGATTCAATTTGTTTAATCTTTGATATAATGTCATATTAAGAAGTGTTTTAATCTTGTTTACTTATTCACACTTACAATTTGGCACCCACCGTCGGGCATTAACCCCAATTTTATCAAAATTTTCTGGAAAGTGTTATGCAGGTTCACGGCGTATTTTCTTTTAGCACTTTCATGGCAAACTACAGCACTTTCGTGGCAAACTACAGCGCTTTCGTGCTTTGTTTTGGCACTTCCATGTTACTACAATGCTTCTGTTAAAAAATTCAGCACTTTCAACTTTAGCGCTTCCGTCAATTATTTCAGCACATTGGTGATTTAGCGCTTCCATGGAAAACTTCAACGCTTCGGTGTCTTGTTTCGGTGCTTCTGTGTTTTAGCACTTCAGCTAAAAGTTTAAGCGCTTCGGTGGACTGTTCCAGCACTTTTGTAAAATCAGTCTGGATCCGACGCATCTACGGCCATATTTTATTTTTTTTCACAGTTGGACTAAAACTTATCAATCTAGGAAAGTCACTTCAAAGTTTCTAAAATTGATCAATCTAGGATAGTCACTTCAAAGTTTCTAAAATATATCAATAATAGGATAGTCACTTTCTTGTTTTTCTTAAAGCAAATCTACCAATCCTAGGATAGTCATCACATTCTTACAGTAGAAGTTAAAAAGAACATCATGATTTTTGTGAAGCAACACCTTCACATAGATTAGAAAATTTCTTTTTGGGCTTTAAAATAGAACAACTTATGTGTTGTGCTTGTGGGATTAGGCTTATGCTCTCCCCTTAACTGGGTGACCAAAGTGCCAGGTTCACTTTTATTTTATGTCATTTATGCTTTGTTAAATCCTTTAGCAGGCCTGTCATAGTGGGAAAAAGTACTCACCCTACAGGAACGACCTAAGTGAGAACAACCAAAGCCAGGTTTTCCAACCCACTATAATAAAGATGCAAGTTGTTGATGAAAGTCCAACTTGATGGTAGTGAGCAAGATAACCATCCCCAAAATCTTTGTTCTAAAGATTGGGAGGTCTCCTAAGGGAGTTTATCAATTGTCGCACCGAACGAAAGCCCTTTTAAGAACCATAGAGTAGTATCTCGTCGAGTTAGTATCCATACATTGTCATACTCACGGTGCAAGGGGAGGGAAGAATCTACCCCCAAGACACTCACCATATAATTACCAAGGACTGCTTGCTCAAGGGATTTGGTATCCACATTTGTCACTTTGAGTACGCACCTGGCAACGATAAAAACACGAGTGCCCTCTAGGGGGTGACACTGTTGTGTGATTCAACATAAATCAAGATGTGGGCTGTGAGTATAATGATGACCTACTTGTCCTTAAGTGTGAGTCTGTTTGATTTGTGTACAATTTTTAAAACAACCCGTCAAAATCAATAAAGACCATTCATGGTTTTTGAACATACACGATCTATTCAGTTTAAAACACTTATTCAAAATTGCTTGTCGTGTTTTCACAAATTCATTTAAATCAGATTAAAGATCATCCTAAAAATGTCAAGTCAAAACAAATCAGAAAATCCATGCTGCAAAAGTGGAAGTCCACCTCGTTTGTCAAGAGAAAGATCAAAATCTCAAAACCCAAGGCACCTCTCAGTTATCAAAATAAATTGAGAAGACAACGTTTTCTATATCAAAATTGAAAACTCCTGTTACAACATAGAACATTCATCCACAGATATCACTATTTTGCTAGGGGTCACACTTTGGATTATGCAGTAGAACCCCTCTATTCATGAGCCTTCTTCCAAAGAAGAGTTCTCACTCAATTTCACAACCGTAGTTAGCGCATACATCGTTCTTATCTTCCTCAATCCATGATACAATATGCCACAAGAACATATCAGATTTTACAATAGCAAGTCATAAAAGTCTTGTTTTCAGTGTTTTGGAAAACCTGTTTCAGCGCTTCTAGTCACTGTTTTAGCACTTCGGTGAAATAGCGCTTTCGGGCACTGTTTCAGCGCTTACAATCGGTATTTTAGTGCTTCTATCAGATAGTGCTTTCATCATATTTTCCAGTACTTTTGGGCACTGTTTCAGCACTTCTGTCAAAGTAGCGCTTCCATCAAATTCTGCAGCACTTTCATGCACTGTTCTAGCATTTTTGTCAAAGTAGCACTTCGGTCACCTGTTTCAGTGCTTCGGGACTCTATTCTAGCACTTCTGTGAAATAGCGCTTTTGTACTCTGTTTTAGCACTTTTAAAATAGAGAGTTCAAAAATCATACCAGTCAGTCTATCTGTCTTTTATCTACTATTTCACCATAATACAAAAAAAAAAATCATCAGAATCACTATTTAGGAACCAAAGTCAGAAAGGTCTATGCGAATTTCCAAACTTATCAACTGAAACAAGATCTTGCAAATCACAAGTGTCAAAATAAAATACACAATCAATTACTACACTGAAGTTTCATTATCAGGATACTATCATCCTTCATCATGAAACCAAGTATAGTAATCAAATTTTTAGCATTGTCTCATCAATAAGATCAGTCATCTTATTTGACTTTGTTTAAAAATTTAAAATTGACACTATCCAACACATAAGATCAACATTTCAGAAGAAAGGGAAAAAATTTGTATGCCAATCTTCACTAGGTACCAAAAACAAAGACTCTTGGAGCAAGAAATTTTAAAAACACAAGAAATGGCAGAAGAAAATCCTTGGAACAATCTGAATCAAAATGATAAAAATGAAATAACTCCCGAGGATATCCAAACAACTCAACAAGATCTCAAACTCCATAAGTTTATGGAAAAGATTTTGGAACAAGACATGGAAAAATATCTTTTAATGTTAGCTGAATTAAGGGCTAAACTTCCAAAATATTTTGATGTAAACCGTTTGAAGGAAACACCTGGAATGAATGAGACTGAGATACTACAACCTACGCAAACAATAGATCCAGTTGTTGCTTTAACATCATAGATGCAAATGTTACAGCAACAGATACAAGATATGACAAAAGGGACTACCAAGAGATATGTGATACAGGACATTTGTCCTTATCCTTTCGACGCAACGGTCGGCTTGATACCTTTTCCTAGACATTGTGAGATCCCAAAATACGATAAGTATAATGGAAGAACGGATCCAATAGATCATATCAGAGAATTTAAAACAATGAGTCTTGAGTTTTCCCAAGAGGAAACTTATTTAATGAGATTATTCCCAAGGATTTTTGGGAGGCTCATGCATGGAGTGGTTTTCAAAATTAAAACCAGGTATCAAAACTTTTGAGGAACTCGTCAACAGATTTATCTCTCAATACTCCTTCAACATCCAACATGATGTTACAATCAAAGATCTTTACAATCTAAAACAAAACAAAGGAGAAACGTTCTTGTCTTTTCTCCAAAGATGGCGACACTTGTTCGCTAGATATCCTAGATCCATTCCTAAAGAAGAAGGATGGATTTTTTCATTGAAAACTTGACGGAAGAAATGAGTTATAGACTGGAACTGCAATGTCCTCCTACCTTCGAGAAAGTAATAGAAAACGGTCTTAAAATCAAAGAGGCATTAGTCAAAAGAGGATTTATCAAGCATTTCAACGATAAAACAAACAACACAAGTAACTCCTCTAATCAATACTCAAGCGGTGAGAAGCCAAAATTTTGGCAAAAGAATCGAAACACAAATGAGACAATGAATGATCCCCAAAATGTCAAACCGGTTTTCAACTTGACCGCATCCACATCAAAGAATCAAAACAACGAGCAAAATGTGAAGTCGAATACCATATAAAGCAATGAGATCATAAAAACATGGTTATATCAAAAACCATCAAATCGGTGAAGGTTCACACCTTTGGGTCAAACAATGGAATTAGCAATGAAAGAATTAGTTACTAGAGGCTTTTTCACTGCACGGGAAGCTAGATTCTAGGATCCAAAAGTCAAACCATCATGGTGGAATGACGCTGATTATTGCAACTTTCATAATAACAAGGGTCACAAAACCAATGATTGTATGGAGTTGAAACACGCAGTACAAGATTTGGTGGATAGCAACAAAGTGTATGGGGAGGAACCTCAAAATAACAACGATCATTCGGCCTTCAAAGATCCTTTGCCAAATTATGACAAAGGAGCATCATCTTCTTCAAACAACAAAGGAAAGAACGTCAATCATGTCTATGAAAAAACAATCCTTTGCTTATCTAAAGTCAAAAATGATCATACAGTTAGTGATAACATTGATGAAAATGAAACCAACAACATTACCTCTTTGGATTTACTCCCAAGCGTGCAAAACTCTGATAATCAAATCAATATCTTAAAAATCAGAGGAAATCAAAAACATCAACCAGCCAATGTGATAACTAGGGGACAATCCAAGGTAGTGTTAAAGGGAATTGGCTCCACACATGCAGTTCTGCCTCCATCGCATTATAATGTTATCGATCAATTGCAAAACATCCCCTGAGAGAATTATTGATGGTGAAAATGACACAAACAACGTTAAAACATAATATTTCTACTCTATTTCTCCTGAAAAAGAAAGAAAACATATAGTAGCCTAACTCCCAAGGTCCTGGTAGTTGGTTCTCAACTGTTTGGTGTCACTCAATCGGTTCATGCAACTGTAATGTCCAAGGGGCCTATGCTGGTAACAAAAGATTCAAGCAATGACTCATTTTATCAAACCGTTCTTGTAAATAAAGGGGGTTTTAAACAAAAGAAAAAGATAGATCAAAGGGTAAACCAGTAAGTATGAATCAAATTTATCTAGCATTCGACATATAACTTCAATAATGAATGTTTTCTAACAGATCACAAAACCAAAGCATGACACAATTTACAAAATAAACTATACCATTGCATGCATCTAAGGTGCTTAATTTAATACCACTATACGCATATCACAACTATCTCCAAGATTTCAAAAGAACATACATCCATTCATTCCCAAGGTCATAGATCAACAGATTTTTAATAACTTCAATTCAATGATAATCTAACAAGATAATCCTTAAATCTGGTTTCTTCTAATGACTTTCATCACATAAGAAACTAGCATGCTTCAGCACAATCACTGGCATTCAGATAGATTATAACTTATCAGCCTTATCAAATAAAACTCCATTCTAACACCATATTGCGTAAAACTTGTAATTTTATTAACTGTAAAGTATCTAGTAACAATGTCTCTCAATAATCACTACAAAATTATATCTCCTAATATCAGGTAAGCCAATTCTATTCTTAATTAGCTGACCCTTACAATATGATACCCAAAGGGTATTTATAGATATACAAAACTCAAACTCCACTTCTATTTTAAGTCATCCACCTTTTTAGGAACTAAAATTCTCTTGGAAACTCATATCAATTTGATCTTGAGTTCTTACATTAGACATTTAGTTAAACTAGAGAGTAGAAAATAGAAGAGGGAAACATGCCATGCACCTCAAAACTGTTAGTAATGCTTGCAACATGCAAAGAAGAAGGAAATCATGCATGCAAGAGATTTATGCATGTGAAGCTGGATCTGAAATGAACTCATCATAACTGGTGAAGACTTGCTATAATATATCTATTTCTAGCCCATCAACCCAGCTATCCTCAAACTTAATTCACTCCAATTGTTCTACAGCAAACCCTCTCATACCTTTTATCTTTGTCAACTCCCTTCTAGCAGCTTTTATTTCTTCTTTGACATCCATTAGCCGATCTATCATCAAATCTTCTCCATCATCTCCTTTCTGCATGAGTCCTCTAAATCTTTCATCCGATTTCTCTTTGATCTGACTTAAAGGCATGCCTTCCTTGGTTAATACATTAACATCCACTATGATAGCAATAACCACCTCCAGCTCCTCAAACTGCTCAGCATATTATTAACAGCATCTTGAACCTCATTCCTATGTTAACACAAGAAATTTGTTCTGAATCGGAGTATACAAGAGGTCTTCTCCACAAAATCCTTATTTTCCTCCTCAAGTATTGACTGTTCAAGAAGAGTAGTCAAAGGCAATGTACTAACCTTCTCTAATTTCTTACTATACTCTTTATACTCCTCTTCTTGTTTCTCTGTTGCTTCAATATATAGATGCATTTCTCTTATCAACTCTTCAGTGCCTTTGTAAACTTCAAAACCCTCAACCAAAAGTTCACCTACTTCTCGATTAAACTTGTCTATCCATCTATCTACCATCTCCGCTTTGCCTCTTACCTACACCAAATCATCTACCTCCTTTTTGCTTAACAAAATTGGAGTCTCAATGGTCATTACCTGTTGTAATCTCGGAGAGGAGACACTTTTCAAAAACAAATGCAATTGATCCAATTGAGCCTTAAGCTCATCTTTTTTCTGTTTATCTTTTAACATTTTCTTGACTTAGTTGTTGAAGCTACCACATCAATCAGGTTCATCTGCTGATTCCTAGTGGGCCTTCCCAAGTTGACAGTACTCAACTGATAATCTGTTAGTTGCATGTCCCCTACCTCCTTTTTTGTCATTGGCATGGCACACTCAGCAACAATCTCTCCTTTGTCTATGAGTCTAGTAGATTGTAGGATCTTGGCCTTCTTTTTAGGCCTCTCTTGTTCAATCTCCTTCATCATATCCTCCCAATTGAGAGGTTGTGAAGGTGTTACTGCCCTTTTCTGCAGATCCAATTTTAACCAAGTGGGAGCACATGGAGCGGTAGTCATCATAGAGGAAGAGGAAGCAATAGTAGTAGAAGGTGGCTACACATTTACTTGGGGTTGAGAGTCAACCCTTGATTTCTCTTGTTGTTCTTGCACTATATGCATATGTACAAGCCTTTCAGCCTCTTCCCTATCTTTTTGTTCCTGTATCTTCTTATCTTCCTCTTCTTTCTTCAACCTCTCTTCCTCCAATCGATCTCTCTCCACTTTTTCCCTTTCCAATCTTTCCTTTTCTATTCTTTCTTTCTCTAGAGCTTCCTTTTCTAGTTTCTCTTTCTCTAAAGCCTCTAGTCTTTTTGCCTCCAAAGCCTTAAGCTTTTTTGCCTTTGCTTCTTATTCTTGCTACTTCCTAACCAGCTCTTCGGCATCCTTTTCCTGCTTCTTCTTCTTTTCGGTGAGCTTCTTCTGCAAGTTTCAACTTAGCAACCAAGACTTCTTTCTCCCTCTGGTTTCTTGCCTTCTCTTCTTAAAGGTCATGAATCTTTTGTATTAGTTCCAACTTTTCATTCTCTTCTTTAACCTTGATTTCATGTTCTTGTTGCCTTTTATGTCTCTCTACTTCATCAGCTGCTGCCTTAGCTTCAATTTGTTTGGATTTTAATTGCCGTTGGTGCAGTATAACATCAACTTGTGCCTTGGCATCGATTTCCTTTTGTTTCTCTACTACTGTAGCCCTTGCATCAGAATCCTTTTTCGCCTCTTCAAACAGCATCCATTAATCTTCTTGTGTCAAAACCTACTCAGTATCCTCCTCTAGAGACATATTTTATTGCATATCTTTTTCTGACTCAGTCTTATTTGAATCTGTTCCAACATCATGAATCTCTACCCCTTTTCCCTTTGTAGTTTCAGCCATACTATGAAGAGCTCCCTTTTGAATTTCTTTACTCTACTTCTTTGCAAGTGGGACTGGTGCAGATGATTCACCTAATGTAGTTGTTGAAATAGTCGATCCCTTTGGAACATCTCCTTCTTGTGTTTCCTCTTCATCATCTACCGCCTCAAGTTTCATCTCTTCGATATCTGGAGGAAAGAACTCCAAAGGCTCTTTAGGAGGTGTCTTCCTTTTGATCCTTTTGTATCCCTTCCCCTTTTTAGGGGCTAGTCCTTGAGGAGTCTTGGTTCTTAGAACTAACCATTGCACACTCCTATCCAATACTGTCCTTCCAATCTGCTTAATATTAATGGTTTCCTCACTGTCCCAGTCAATTGGATCCAGACTCTTGGTGCCAATGTTCAAAGCTTCATAGGATGGATCTGATACAATTCCATCATCCACCAATGTGTCAAGAATGTTATCTTTAACACCAAGCTCTAACATGAGTGAGATAGATAATCTTTCATAATTCTTCTTCCTTAAATCATACTCATCTTGTCGGTCACTCCAGAAGTCTTCTAAAAAATTGAAATGTTTGTCAAACACCGAAGGCAACAAGGCATACATCTTACTCTTCGGATCAAAGTGCCTACGAGCTGTGTATAAACCTAATTTCAATTGTATCAATTCACTACAGACCACCTTTGCTCCTACCAAGTGCTGACAGCCATACTCACCCAACTTCATGGGAAACTTGTGACATCTAATCTTATGCTTTAAACCAAACCGAGCATTGACTCCAAGAGCCTGATATACAAATTCCATCAACACTATTCTATTATTGCAACACCTTGGAAGGAGATGTGGATGGCCTTCAAAACCAGCTAACCTGAAATATGTGAATTTGGGGTATTGAATGTACCAACATCCCCATTCAGCAATAAACACCATGGCCTCTTGACTCAGCGTGTACCCTGCATCTCCATTTAATTGGTTAATGACTACATATATAAATGCATCATTGACTCTTTTGAATTGGGTCTTAGAAACTTGTAGAGACAACTAGTCATAGTGCTCCCACACTTTCTTCTGTCCATCCAAGACTCCCATTATCCCTACTTTGTTTAAACCTCGAAAGATACCCAACCTTGCCGCTGCATATACAATATAAGAAGTCATAAAGAAACACTTAGTGCCTCTGATGTTGGTTAGTTGATCATGGATAGCATTTGATATGATCATAGGCCAATCAAACTGTTGAGCTCCATTTAAGATTGTCTAGATGAAAGGAAACATCCACTCCTTGAACCGAAATGTATCTCTCTTCCCAAAAACTCTAGATAGCATCATGATTAAATCTGATACCTCCTTATAGAAATTTTCCCTCTTTGGCTGGTTTGCAAGCTTGCTTAGAGACTTCTTTTCTATCTTCAACCACTTCTTGTTCAAATGAGACTTATTGGAGTCCTTATACTTACTATACTTCTCCAAGGCCTCTGCCTCATCCAACTGCACCAAGTTCTTAGGATCCGGGACATTGAATATACTTTGCAATGCTTGAGGATTAAGATCAATAATCACATTGTTTTGGGGATCCATGCACTATCTAGTAATAGGATTGTAGGCACTAGCTACTGTTAAGATCAACTCTAGGCACTGGGTTGATAAAGGAAATACAGTGATATGTGCCAAACTGGAATCAACAATTCTTTGTGTCCTTCCTATTAGACCTTCCTGTTCTGCAAAGGTTTATGCATATAGTTCCTCGAAATTGTACTGGCCCAAATTGGTATCGGTGATGTCTGACCAATCTGATTCTACTTTGCTCCCTTTCACAACAGGACTCTGGTGATTATACCTCAAGGTATAAGGTAATTGTTCAGGCTTGATTTTCTTTGGTTTAGGCTCTGCCTTTGATGTTCCTGTAGGCCAATTCCTTTGAGTAGCTTCTCCTGATGTTCTTGACATCTTCTTAGATTTCCTGCAGCAAAAACCTCTAATTAGATCTCTAAATAAATATCTCAAAAAATATATCTTTAAAATCATACCTTTCCAACACACATCGGAGGTGGAACCAGGCAGCAAACATCTTAATAAATCTTCTTCTACAACACTATCGGGCTCGGAGTCGGAACTAAAATAGTGACCGAAACTGAAACCGGAATGGAAACTAATTCGGTTTCCTTCAGATTTTTTATTTTCATATTCGGGTTTGTTTCCGCTCCCGCTTCCGCAAGGTAAACATTTTTATAAAGTGAAGCTCCTTACTACAAAGCGGAGTCGGAGATGGGATGGAAAAGGGAATTGACACTAAACATAAAAACACATCCAAAACTCCAAATCAATTTCGATCCCGCTTCCGGCTATATTGACCATGACGTCATCAAATATTTTCACAACTTAATGCATAACTCCATGATTTAAAACTAAGGCCATATTTAAATGAAAAGAGGCTTTAAAATATATCATAAAAGACTATGCTCATATGACCATGAGGAACGATTATATTTTAGGGCATCATATTTTAATCCTTTTAAATGTGATCACAGAAACACACAAAACCCTACTCTAGAACATGCAATATAAAAATTAGGGCACAGATTTAACCCTTCCTAATTTACCAGACTGAATGCGCGACAAAAACCCTAAGTAAAAACAAGATCCGACTAACCCTAACTCACTGTAAAAACATGAATTTAATCTACCTCACTATGAAAAACCCTAACTAAATCTATGCATTAAAAACCTTAACCCAGCACGACGCGATCACGACGAAATGTGAAAGTGACCGTGCCCTAACTTACTATAAAACTAGAAACGCAAACACAAAAGCAAGAACAGAAAACAAAAAGAAAGAACACAAAGAAAAACAACACGCAAACCCTAAGAAAGAGATCCCATTCAAAAGATCTCAAATGATCAATCAAACAATACGAACGAAGAACATGAAAGCAAAATAAAAGAAAAATGAGAAAAGAACCCTACCTCGAACGCAAGACCTGGCTAACCTTCTGAATTGATTCACAACAATTATCTCCTTCTCCTTCAATCGATTCACTCAGATGGACTCCGCAGTAGCTCTATTTCACTCTTCAAGTTTTTTAACAATGATAATAATGATACATTTAATCCTTAATGAAGGTAAAAATCAGAGTTCTTACCTACGCCAAGCTACTGTCATTAATGCATTAAATGCAGTTTAGGCAGAGTCGGAACTAAAAGAGAACCAACATTTCACTGCACTGTGACTTCAGTCAAAAAGTCAATGACCCAAAAGCGGCGGGGGCGGAATTGGAATGGAAACTGATTCAGAAACTTAAGAAATTTCTTAACTTCATTCTCGTTCTGGGTCCGGTTCCACCGATAAAGCAGAAAATGAAACCAAACACAAAAAGTAAAACAAAAGACCGACATAATAAAACTTAACACAAGGACTAGACTAAAACAAAAAGTTGAAAAAGCAGAGGCAGAGGCAGGACGGATTTTGATTTTGTAATTTTTTAATAAACACCAGCTTAATGCCCACTCCGACTCTGGCTCTGATAAAGATAAAGCGAAAAGTTCAAAATAAAGACTATCGGGATGGGGGACGGAGCGAGCTTTTGAAAGAAGTTTCAGAACCCGATTTGGTTCCGGATCCGATTCCGATAAAATAAACCAAAAACAAAACAAAGTGTTGGAAGCAAACAACTCCAAACTTTCTTTGAAAATCAACAAAAGATAAAAACACAAAGGGGGGCCCATTTTGACCAAGGAAAAAAGATGGGGTGGTTATGCAAGGCATAACAAGAATCAAGAACATCAACCGGCAAATGTCATGACTAGGGGGCAAGCCAAGGTAGTGTTAAAAGGAGTTGGATCTCAACGTGTGGTTCCGCCTCAATCTCATTATAATATTATCGATCAATTGCAAAACATCCCCGCACAACTGTCAATACTGGAACTCCTTAAATTGTCACCATCACATAAGGAAGTTCTCGAACAAGCATTAGTTGCCACAACCGTACCAAAGAATCTGGATGTTTGTTAATTCCAAGCTATGGTGGGACATCTGACTACCCCGCATTGTTTGTCATTCTCTGAGCAGGATGATGTCTCATTAAACCATCCACATAATACTGCATTGCATATTGAAGTATTTATCTATAATCATCTCGTTAAGAGAGTTCTAATAGATGGGGGAGCTGGTCTAAACATTTGCACCCTCAAGTTAATCCGTGCACTAGGATATTCTGATGACACTATTGATGCTCGAAGGAAAATGACCATCAAAGCATATGATGAGGAAGAAAGATCGTCTAAAGGTTTAATTGTATTACCCATTCAAGTGGGACCCCTGATGAAGCGCATAGCATGTCAAGTATTGGAAAGAGAGTTGGCATACAACATTCTCTTAGGACGACCCTGGATTCATGAAATGTAGGTCGTACCTTCTACATACCATCAATGCCTAAAGTTTCCAGTAAACGGACAAGAGGTGACTATAGCTGCTGATTATAATCATCCACAACATTGTGACACATTGAGAATATCTCAAGACACCTTTGTCCCTCACAACAGGGAAGCTTCAACTTCAAAATCATCTAAAGAAGAACAACGTCCAAGTATCACTACCAAGTGGGTAGAGAAAAAGGGAAAAGAAAAAGAGACAAGTCTTGTTGAAACTCAATCAACAGATAATCTGGATCAACAAACTTCTATATCACAAAAATTCCAAGAGTGAGTTCAATTGACAGACAAGGGAATGGCAACATATTCTATGGAGCAATCGCTTAACCTATCACAGTTAATGCCATCTCCTAGGACATATAGTCAACCATCTATGATCAAATCTCAAACATCATTGCCAGTCACAGCTCTTGATGAGAGGTTTGTCAAAAAAGGCACAATAGAGGATGAATCAGACAGCAAAGCGATCTTGGATTGGCTATACAAAGATGAGGAACCCTCTACATCAGATATCAGTATCAAAAATGTCAATATTAACACTGACAAAAATGGAAAGGGAAAAGCTATTTTAGAGAAGATGGGTTACGAAGGACAAGGACCCGTTGGATTGAGAAAGGAGGGAATCATAGAACCTATTCAACTCCTCACTCTACATCCAAAAGATAAGTCGGGACTAGGATACTCTATTGAGGAAAAACAAGAACTGGAAAAGAAAGTTGTAGAAAGGATCCTTCAACTTAGAGATAGCTCTAAGATAGATTCAAATGAATATGAGTGGGATGTGGGTTCCGAAGTATCTTTTACTGATATTCAAGTTGATGTCATCCAATGATATACACCTACACGTGAGGAGGGCCAAGGCTCTGGGTCTAGACCATTCGTCGCAGGATCATTGAATATCGATGACTCTAGTGGGGACGAACAAAATTTGAGTGAACTAGATGATTTTGAAGAGGGTACCATCATGGATCTCAATATCCCAAATGACAATTATGATGATATTGCTGTCCTCACCCTTACTTCCATTGACCTGAATCAATCTGATGATATCATGCCATTAATCCATCCAGAACTTATTGATCGAGAACCTATCGAACCTTTGGTTGTACCAAAATTTGCAAATGATGATGCCATCGTGCATTTCCTATGTCATACCGAACATGATACAAATTCTATCTATAATACTCATAACAATACGACTCGGCAGGAGGGTGTCAAATCTTCCAGTTGCAAAATTGAAAACAAGGAAAATAGATCTAATGGTGAAAACCATTCTATGGCAACATTAGATTTGGAAAAAGTAAAAATAAAGAACGCATCCAACGATGAAAACCTTTCTGAGGCACTGAAGGATGGAAGATTTAACACTCTCCCAAAACATTATCATCAGTGATCATCAGTTTTGGTCGAACCTACACAATTGGTGGACATTGGCACAAAAGAGAAGGCAAAAGTTCTACATCTAGCAGAATCAATGACTGATCAAGAGAGACCGAAATTTATCAATTTCTTTAAAGAAAGAAGCATCAACTTCGCTTGGTCATATTCCAATATGCCAGGCTTAGATCCAAATCTGCTTATGCATCATTTGTCTTTGTAAACAGGAATCAAGCCTGTTAAGCAAAAATTAAGAAAAATGCATCCTCACATCGCATTGATGGTAAAGACAGAGTTAAAGAAATTGTTGGATGCTAAATTCATAAGGTCTATAGACTATGCCAAGTGGATATTGAACATAGTACCCATTTCAAAGCCAGACAACAACATCAGAATCTACACGGATTTCAGGGACCTAAATAAAGCATGCCCGAAGGATGATTTTTCACTACCAAACATAGACATCATTGTGGACTTGACGGCAGGGCATGCCATGTTATCAATCATGGACGGTTTCTCTTGGTACAATCAAATAAGAATAGCTCCAGAAGATCAGGAAAAGACAGCTTTTACATGTCCATGGGGAACCTTCTGCTGGAACGTCATGCCATTTGGTCTAAAGAATGTAGGAGCCACTTATCAAAGAGCAATGACGGCAATCTTCCATGATATGATGCACACTTTCATGGAGGATTATGTGGATGACATCTTGGAAAAATCTACTACAAGGGAAGGACATCTGCATATCCTAGACAAAATTTTCACACGAATGGAGAAATTCAATGTCAGGTTAAACCCCAAGAAGTGTGTCTTCGGGGTCACATCAGCAAAACTATTAGGGTACATTGTCTCGGAAAAGGGCATTGAGGTGGATCCAGCAAAATTCAAAGCTATAATGGAGATGCCACCTCCTAAACATATAAGCCAACTTAGATCACTACAGGGATGGCTCCAATCAATCAGAAGATTCATCTCCCAACTGGCAAACAAAAGTCATACTTTTAATCATCTATTGCATAAGAATATAGTTTTCAATTGGGATGAGGGGTGTGAAACAACATTCAATCAAATCAAGCTGTATCTAATGTCCCCACCCATTCTCATGCCACCAATAGAAAGAAGGCCTCTCATATTGTACATTGCCATGACAGATATCTCTTTGGGGGCACTATTAGCACAAGAGGATTATGAAGGGAAAGAGCACGCCATCTACTACATTAGTAGAACTTTAAATGGCTATGAAATAAACTATACATTCATAGAAAAGTTCTGCTTAGCAGTGGTGTTTGCTACTCAACAGCTGAGACACTACATGTTGACTCATACAATCAGGTTAATTGCAAAGATCGACCCTTTGAAGTATCTACTAAGTAAAGTTGCCTTAACAGGTAGACTGGCGAAATGGGTTATGCTCCTAAGTGAATTCGACATTCAATATGTCGAGAGGAAGGCGATCAAGGGTCAAGCAATCGATGAACAACTAGTTGAAGCTCCTCTACCAGATGATCGCCCAATGACAATGGAATTTCTGGATGCAGACATTATGACAGCAATGCCCCACCAATGGATACTATATTTTGATGGATCATATACACAACGAGGATCAGGAGCATGGATCTTATTCATCTCTCCCCAAGGACACACAATTCTGAAATCATATAGACTCATGTTTGAGTGTACAAATAATGTAGCAGAATATGAAGCATTGATTATTGGGGTCAAAATAGCAATTCAATGGAAAATCACAGATTTACAGGTATATGGGGACTCTCAACTGGTCATTTATCAAGTAAATGATGAGTATCAAAAAAAAGATGAAAACTTGATGCCCTACAAGCAACAAATAGATAATCTAAAATAGTCCTTTGTCAGTATCAAGTTTGATCGAATTCCAAGGGCAGAGAACAAAGCTGCAGATGCTATGGCCACAATTGCTTCATTACTACAATTGCCTGAGAAACGTGTTTGTTATGAGTTTATGGTAGAAAAAGTATCATTTCCTTCCCATTATAATCTGGAATTAGCTACCATCTACCATATAGAAACCACTAAAACCTCCATCTATGAAACGACCTATGCTTACCTAAAGAACGATATTCTTCCTCCCGATCTTTCTAGGAACCAAAAATGAAACTTTATCCTCCAATCCGCTCGACATACTTTAATCACAGATGTCCTTTATCGCCGAGGTCTTGATGGTACCCTACTCCGATGTTTAGAATGCAACGAATCTGAAACAGCCCTAAGAGAAGTTCACAAGGGTATTTGTGGTACTCACTCGAGTGGAATAACTCTAGCTAAGAAACTCCTTCGTTTGGGATATTATTGGCCATGCAGGGAGAAAGAATCATATCAGTTTTTCAAGAAATGTCAAAAATGTCAGGTTCACGGCAATTTGGTTCATGCACCAGCACAAGAACTGCATCCCTTCACATCAACATGGCCTTTTATTCAATGGGGCCTAGATCTGGTAGGAAAAATAAATCCATCTTCATCTAATGGACAAAAGTTCATTATAACAGCTACCGAATATTTCACAAAATGGATAGAGGCAGTACCTCTTACTACCATCACTAGGAAGCAGATTTCCTCTTTCATCTTGAACTACATCATTTGTCGCTATGGAATCCCTCAATCTATAATCACGGATAATGGACGACCTTTCAAGAATCAAGATGTCCAGGAGCTATGTGATAAGTTTCATATCCAACATCGGTTTTCAACACCATACTATCCTCAAGGGAACGGCCAAGCAGAGGCCTTAAACAAAACAATACTCAAAATTCTCAAAAAGACGGTTAACGATGTTGGACGTGATTGGCATGTTCAACTCAATCCTGCACTATGGGCTTACAGAACAAGTATCAGAACACCAATAGGAGCTACACCATTTGATTTGGTATATGGCTCTGAAGCCATATTGCCCATTGAAGTTGAAATTCCATCCCTTCATGTATCACTCAGAGGCATCATTTCAGATGAAGACTATAGGGTATCTAGACTGCAAGAACTGGAGTTGTTGGATGAGCGTTGTTAGCAAGTTGTTAATCATCTAACAGCCTATCAACAGAGGATGTCAAGAAGCTACAACCACAAGGTAAAACCGAGGGTCTTTCAGGTTGGTGACTTAGTACTAAAGGAAAACCCTAGGAATCAGTAGGACAGGGAGAAGAAAGGAAAATTTGAGCCTAAATGGCTTGGTCCCTTTGTCGTCATATCAATGTATGGATCAGGAGCATATCAGCTATCAACATCAGAAGGGGATTTGTTTGATGAACCTATCAACAGTATTCATCTCAGAAAATTCTATGCTTAAATCTCCTAGTGCACGGATCAAACTTCTGAAAATTGTTTCCTTAGTGAAAACCTGGTAAACAAGCATCTTGGCAAACGCAAAAATACAAAAAGAAAGAACAAGAGAAAAATGAGAAAATACAAAAACACAAAGGGTGTAATTAAAGCATATGGTGAAAACCTGGAAACAGGCATCATATGTGATTCTAAGATCAGCTTTCCCATCTATTTGGATATATATCAAGATCATTAGTCTGGCAGTCAGTACCGTTTCATATCATGTCAGTAGTCTTGCCATCATTGCATCCATATCAAAATCATTTTCAAATAGTCAAGTATCACTCCAAAGCTTGGGGGCAACATCTAGATATCACTAGGGGCAATACAAACATATCGATGTCACCAAAGGGAAAAACAACAGTATAGCAGAAAAATAAAAACAAGATCAAAGTGCAATATCAATCATCATTAGAAAGGTATCAACCATCTGTATCATGTCGAAAATCCAAAAACATGTCAAAAAGTAAGTCTGAAAAAGTGCAAAAATCCAAAAACATAGGTCTGTGTCAATCGAACTACGTGGTCTCTGTGTGTTTAACATAGGCAAGGCTAATCTTTAATTAGCCCCCGAGACCCCTAGGATAGGTTAGTAGGTTAGGTCTTTTGGTCAAAATCTCGAAAATCCAAAAACATCACAAAATCAGGATGGATGATCTACAATCTGAATAATGAATAGAACACTCTAAGTAAACAATGGATAAATTGTACTTTTGATTATCATTTCTTTGGAGTAACTCAATGATGTATTGAACTAGAGGAACAAGGAAGAAGAATGATGTTTTGATTATCTGTTGTCTATAAGTTAATCATATAAATGTATGAATTGTCGGGGGATGTGCTATGCAAATGTATCACCGATGACATTCAGAATTCACACATTGAAATGATTAATCACTGCCTATTTACACAATGAATGCTCGGGTCATCTCGGTTAAATCATACCTAGATGCTTGTGTTCAATTGTAATATCAAAAACCATGAAAGAGGTACTCAATTCGTCATTGGTCTAACACATACCATTGATGCTTGTATTCACTTTCAACATCCAATAAAGCTCTATGATGACAAAAAGGCACAAAGGTACTATTAAAATGAGAATCATTTTGCATATAGTTGCATGTTAAAATTAGATCGCATTCACTATATTCATTATCTGCAAAGTATTTGTTGCATAAAGGGTTCCAATCAATGATTATCTAATCTACAAATAAAACTGAGTATACTTGACATAAATTCAAAATCATCAAAAACATGTAGGAGTCATCATCACATCATTTAAATTCACCATTTCATCATTTATACATTTTATCATACATCAAATCAAAAATGAACTAAATGGTACCATAAGTACATCAGGTTCATTTTTACCATAAAAAGATTCATTACATTATCATCTATCCAACATCATATGCATACATCATTTACCATCCATAGATTTAAAATAAATAAAATCACATCATTATTCTCATTACATCCATCCATTATCATTCATCATAAGATCATCATTTACCATCATCACATTTAAAAATAAAAAGCATTTACCCATCCATCCATACATATTATCACATCTTTTTAAAGCATCCATATAGATCACCATTAAGAGATTCATACATCACATCATGCATCCATATATCATATATTCTACACATGCATTTATCATTACATCATTACATCAAAATAAAATCATCGCATATTGCATACATCACATAATAAATGCATCCATCACATAGAAATCATTAACTATCATCATATCACATCAACTGCATCTCATATATATAGCAGCAAGTGTCAAGTATACAAAGAAGTCTGGAATAAAAATACATCAATGAGCTACATCGTAATATACATCATCACAATAGCATCTACGATCTGCTATTTCCTGAGTGTGCAAGCCCAACAAGACCTGTACCACCACCACCCCTAGAAGGACCAGGATCTCTAGGATCTCTGCATGGAGGTTGTGTCACCCCCTCGCTCACTGTCCGTGTGTGTGTCTGCCCAGATCTCGACGGGGCATAACTAACCCTACGCTCAGGAGGCACTGCATCATGATATTTGCCTCTATAGAACTCTACCTCTCAACCGACCAGCAATACCTCTCTCATGTAATCTCCTATGGAGGTGCCATCGACCACTCTCTGGAGAGTCTTCGCTATCTCATGTGCCCTCTCGGTAATCTACCGAGCACTGTCTCTCTCGGCTGTCAAAGTGGCCACCTGTGTCTGTACAGCGGCCAACTGTCCCTGCACCTGCGACAAAGCCTGAGCATGAGCCTATGCTTGGGCCTACATCTAAGTCTGGGTTTACACAAGCGAACCCCGAGCCTATACCAACTGCCCCTATAATGTCTGCACCTGTGCCTGGAGACCTGCTATCTGTCTTTGTTGATCTACTGCTAGCACTGTCACTGCTCGCCTCTTACGAGGCCTATTGGATGATGGCGCACTACTAATGGCTGGCCCTACCCCTCTATCGCCTCCACTGCCACCATCACTGTCATCACTACTACTGTCATCACTGCTACTCTTCGTGTTACTGCCTGTCAAAGTATCAACCTCGCTCTCTGCGGAGCCCTCTGCCACATCCTCCTCTACTGTCAATGGTGCTGACTCATCTGGGATAGTGATGCGAGGATGTGGAACCAAGGCCAGGAATACCGCATACTCCTCAATGACCAGTGCCTCTACAATATCTCGGCATATGTCCCAAGGTGATGGATGCAATGCCCTGTATCCCTCTACTACAACATCATATGATAAACAGGGCCCCCAATCAGGAATATCCATCTGTCGCCTCGCATAATGGGCAACTCCCTGTGGCATGCACTGCACGATGCCATACTTTTGGTACACTTGATGCAACAAGAATCGCTCTAGAACAAATGGGGTCCGGCCATTGAGATACATGGAATCACAGAGAAACCCCAACATTTTATCATCCTCATCCCACTGCTCACAGTCGAGGTACGGATGCCAGGTAATTGTCTCTATATTGTCGAAGACCTGCCTCCAGTGCTCTAACTTGCCCATCTGGGCCTATGTAAATGGACCTTTGTATCTGAACACATAAGGTCTGCCTGGTGGTCTATCTGCAACGGAAAATGGTCGAGCAATAGCACAATGCTCCCATGCCCACACCTGTAACAGGGTCATCCCTACTGAAAAACTCCACGCTCCAAGGTACACAACTGAATGAAGATCATGATATAAATGTGTCAACATGCACATCCCCCACACATATCTAGTGTCATATACCATCATACTCTCAAGAGTTATTCCCCAGCCAACGAGGAATCCCTTTGACCTACGATCAAGGCAAAGGAAACCTCCAATGAAACCAGCTAGCACTGCTGGTAGTGTCGCATACGAATCAGCAATCCTCCACCATCGAATGCTCGGACCCGTAATGTCATGATCCTGAAACACTCTGCAAAGAGCATCTCTACTACTGGTCCCATGGGAATCATATACTACGATCTCCCTCATGAATGGAATATGTAGAATCTGCCACACATCCTCTGGTGTGACTGTCATCTCGCTAGTGGGTAGGTGAACGGTGTTGTGGTCACTGTGCCACCTCTCAGCCAAAGCAGTCAATAGACCCTGATTAATCCTAATCTGGGGCATATCAAGCAAGCTAGTAAGGCCGCATCGGCCTATCACCCAAAGCTCATCTGGTGTCAAATGAGGTATCAAGTCTGTCATCCATGGAAACCTCTCTCGCATCTGGAGAGTACCCAAATCCTGTTATCATCATAATGAAATATCTACAATCAGTGAACTATGTCAAGAAATCAAAAAGTCGTTCTACTATCAAGTCTATTCCAAAAAAAATTGGTATGAATTTTCGATCAAAATTCATGGGCAAACATCAAACAAACCTCACCTATCATGAGGTTCATCAAACAGTATCTAATCTCGCCTATCATGAGGATCATCACAAATAAGATTTCTTCTCGCCTATCATGAGAAGTTAGTCTTATTTAAATCATCAATCCAACACATCAAGAATTTGGATTATCAATCATACCACTCCAAAGAATGGACATGATCAGAATTGACAAAATCAAGGTTTACTAAATAAAATGTTCAATTCTAACATGGAAGCACTAAAACAGGCTTCCAAAGCGCTAAAACCCAGAAGCACTACTTTATCAGTTAAAAGCGCTAAATCAAGAACCCAAAGCGCTAAATCTCGAAAGCGCTATTTCAGCACTCCAATGCACTATAACAGGCATCTAAAGTGCTAAAAGTCTCGAAGCGCAACTTTTTCGCATCAAAGCACTACAATAGTCCATCAAAGCGTCACTTTACTAGAAGCGCTAAGACAAACAATGAAAGTGCTACATTATCCTATGGAAGCGCTAGAGTTTTTAACGCAAGCGCTAAAACTCAAAGCGCTAATCTACCTATTGGAAGCGCTATAGAGCAGCTTCAAAGCGCTAAAATAGACTAAAAAACGTGGAAAGCAATAAATGCATAAAAAACAAAAATTTGCGAATTACGAGGAGGTCAAGGGTACATACCGGAGGTCCATAAGCGACCAGCCATCGGTGACATCGAACACACTCGAAACGGTGAGTGTGGTAGGGGATAGGCATCTTGCTCCAGTTGGCAGAAAAGTCTCTATCACAAAGGTTTTTAAAATCAAATAGTGAAAATGAATTGGAAAATAACCTTTTTGCACTATATATAATTTTTGGAAAGGTATTTTTGGTGGGTTTTATTATCTTTTGATTAATTTTATCCAGGAAATTAATTAAAACTCATCTACAGGCTAGATTTCTTCATCATTTGTCAGGAGATAAATTAATTCATCATTGAATCATCAGAAAATCATAAAATTTCAAAAAAATCTAAAAATCATCAAATCATTAATTTATCTCCCGAGGGGGCATATTATCATCAATCATCTGAAAGTCAATGTCTGGGGCATACAAAATTATTTTTTCTTTATCATCGATCTTGACAATAGCAGCAAAATATTTCTTTGAAGCAACTCGTAAACACATCACTTCGAAGAGGAGCAAAATGTATACACTTAAAATTGGTTTGGAGCATCCGATTAATTAAATACAAATTATTTGATTAATTATCCTAATTTTCTCTACTATCGAGTAAATAGAAATATTTATTTATATAGTTCACGTTCAATTCTTCTAATATCTTATCTTAATTAAATAAACAAAATTAAATACTTTGTTTTATTTAATTATCAAATCCCTATTTTATTCTATCACATCAATCTTAAATTAATTAAATAAAGATCAAAACACTTTATTTATTAATTGCCATATTCTTCTGTTTAATTTAATAAACTTCTATAGTTCATTTTATTAAATTATTTATCTTCCTTTTCCTAATTTAAATAAATCAAAAATATTTGAATTAAAGCATAAGGAATATTCCATCTATATTCTCTCAAAAATGAATTAGATATCCTATGTCTAATCTATGTCTAAAATTTGTCACAATTAATGCTTTGAAACTTCACGGAAAGTTTTGGAGACAAATTGGAGACAAATTCCAAAATCTTCTCTCAATCCTCCTCCATCAATCTTTCCTCTTCTCTTGCCTGGTGTTTTCATGGGTAGAGACAATCACCGTTTTTCTCTCAATCTCCTCCATCTCTCACCATTCAATCCTCCAGATTGAATCCAAGCCTCTCAAAGCTTTCCCTGTGCATTTCTATAGCTAGAAAATCTATAAATAAAGCCTCATTGAACCAAGAAAAGCATCCAGATAATCTAACTTATGCACTCTTACTCTGCAGGAATTCAAGCACAATCAACCATCAGCAATCAATCATCAACATTCAAGCAATCAAGCTTCAATATCATGACTGCCTCCTGTAGCTGCAATTATCTGTTTCATGTCTATTCATGCTTAGTTTAATTCATTTATCATCTAGTATTATCTTTTAGCTCCATATCATTGCATGAGCATCCATCTCGTTCTTCAGATAGTCATTTTAACAGTCATTTACTTACACAATCTGAGAGCAATTTTGATTTAATAAATCTTTGGAGATAGAGAGCAATATGACGCTTTCAATTGATTACTGTTTGAATTGATTCAATTTGTTTAATCTTTGATATAATGTCGTATTAAGAAGTGTTTTAATCGTGTTTACTTATTCACACTTACAGAGAGAAATCATTGATGTGGCTATTCTCTTGATGAGAACCACTTATTAATAGGATATATTATTGATTGGAGTTAGATACTTATGAATATTTAATATGTGATTAGATGAAGCTTATGTAGCTAAAATTTAGATTATAAAGTTATACTTGAGACTAGGTTGTCTTTTGAAGCAAATAGCCTGTCTGTGTAAAGATAATTTGTGGACTAGGAAAGCTCATATGTTAAACCTAGGATGGGAATACTATTTTGGGAAAGGGGAATAGGTTATTTCTGAGGTTAGGGATTACCTATAGAAGGAAATTACCTAAGCATAGTATATGAACAGTTATGATCCAAACCAAGTTATAGAAGTGTATGTGAATAGGGACATTGTCACTTGAAGTACTAGATGACAATCTTTGGCCAAAGTAGTGTAAGTTGCCACTATTTACACTGTCAATTCACCATGATCCATTTATTTGCATGCTAGTCCTCGATTGTGGGTTTACAAGTTCTAGACATGTAGGACACAACACTAAGCTCAAATAGGCTATTGTTATGAGGTTTACCAACCAATCTCTTCATTAAAGGGTAGGGCCATATATCGAATGATAGATGTGCAAGGGACTGCATTTGAGTCCATGGTTGGCAGAAAAACACTTGAGTGATGCTTCTTCTCATTAGTCGACAGTTGAGGTTTGTGGATGTTTGTGCTATCATTGGGGACAACTAGAGTGTTGTGCACCAAAGAGAGAGGACTTCCAGAAGGTATGCACCATTGCGATGACATTAGGATTAGTTTATATATCTATTACTAGATGAAGCTCAAAAGAGCTATGTATGTATGTATCATGTGCCCATTTATATGGAAGGATGCAGTAAACATGAATGATAAACTTGAGTTCATTCAATATGATGTCTATGTTATGAAAATATTTGTGTAATTACAACGAAATGCAATGAAAGTTGGAAATATTGTTATCTCAAATGTGCATCTAATTTACATTATGGAAAGAAATTTTTTTATTGCTATGTCATGACATCATAGAATATTCACTTAATGTGAAATCTTTGGAATTTTATGGAGTAGAACACCAGGGTTGTTACAATAACTATGTGTAGATGAATTAGAAAATTTAAGAATGTTAAGAGGAAAATAAAGCACTAGAACAAGCACTCTTTTGTTAACATTTTTTAGAAAAATTGAAGCTTCAAAAAATCTAATAAGACATGGATCGTAATATAGCTTCAAAAGATCCATGTCAAAAAGAGAAGGAAATCCTCTAGAAACTTCACAATATCATTGAAAATGAGGAAATATTTTGAAATAAAAAATCCAAAATAAAATAACTTCAAAACTAGTGATAGCAACACAAAATTCTTCCATCAGTCACTCTTGAAGCACAAGAAAAATAACAAAAATTCTTAGCTAATTAATGAGGATGGGACAAAAATTAATGAAGAGAAGGAAATATAGGAAGAGTGGGTTAGATTCTTTCAATTTTTTCTCAATTCTACATCCGACATGAATCAATCCAAGGATGAGGATCTCTTTTGTAAAGTGCCAACTCAGATACAAAGCAATAATTAGCCTCAATTTATGCATAATGCCAAGCAGTGAGTTATTTTTACATTCAGACCAAACACCGAAATAATGGCAATCCACGAAATGAGATAGTATTGTTATAAATATCTTCAAATTGAGGGCAATCAGACTTATACACATTGCAAGGGAAGAGTGGAACCCAAATAGAAACTGTTGTTGCCGAATGAGGTTATACCAATTACTAGTTGTAACTCAAATTATTCACATAACCAATGCAAATTTGTAAACACAAGAAATTGCCATAGTTGGAAGATAAAAATAAATCATCAATTTGACTCATAGCATCAAAGAATACAAACACCTGATATTACCCAAAATTGAATGGAAAATATAAAATCTGGTAGATGCTCTAGAAATTCACATACAAAATTATATCGACTGATAGCAATAAGTCAATTACATCAACTAGTACAGGTGATGTGTTATCCAATTCTAAATATGCCTGATTTAAAGGGACCCACTTAATGATAGCAAATAAATTCTACATAATGTGATTCCTCAGGTAGACTACCTCGATAGCAACAGGTAGATATCTGGAGTGTCGATGTTAGTTCGTTAGGTAGTGGTTTGTATTGAGCGATAGTCTGAGTATCCGTTGTTGAGGGAGGGCGATGCTACTAAATCTAGCGCCCTTAACAGTAGAGCCTACTCACATAGGTAGCTCTCGTTGCTTCCAATGCCTGTTACACACCCGTTGGTATCCTTTGCACATTATGATCAAACTAACACATAATTGCCTTACTCCACAGTTCCTCTTGTTACAGGTCTTGAACAAAGCGGGAGTACGAGGAGTCCCATATACTATAAGTCATTTGTAGATCCAAAAATAGACTGTCTGGTATCGTGGACTATAAAAGGACCTTTCCTTTCCTTTCCTTTCCCGTTTCCATAAATCGTTTATCGTTTGTGTCCACTGTTTTCTGCAAAATCGACCATTGTGTCTCAAATATTTCATCAACGATTATGGAAGAAAGTATACTTTGTAGGATATATAGAAGGAAGCCATTATCCTCACCACAAAATATTTGTCATGCAGAAGCAAGCGCCTCAATGTTGGTCTACTGTGCAAAATAAAAAAAATATTAGGTTTGATACAAGATTATTAATCCCACATGCATTGTCTGAGAATAAACAAAGGCAAAAGGGGATTATAACAGTAGGTCTAAAACTATCAATGCTACCCAAAAGAAGAAGTGACGATGTATAATTTTAAGCATTAAGTATGAATTAAATGACTAATCACACGTTAGAATTAATGTTTCTTGTTATTTTAGTTTTAATAGATGTAATTGTAAAATTCAATGTTTTGGTTTACTTTTATATATAATATAATTGTAAAGTTGAGATGAGTAATTGTAAAATTTAATGATTTTGGTTTAATTTCTATATTTAATATAATTGTAAAGTTGAGATTTTTTTTATTAAAAATTTAGTTGAAAATTAATAGTTGGATTTATGTTTTCGAAAATTGTCCTTATTTTAATTATTTCAATAGTGTTACTTTCCATATAATTGTAAGGGTGAAAAATGATTAATTTATTTGTCTTTATTATTAATTATTTCAACTATTTTATTTTTTATATTATTGTAAAGATAAAAAATGATTCATCTCTTTATATAATTATAGGGGTGAAAAAGGTGAAAAATGTATTATGATGACTTTTTATTTAATTTTGTGTTTATTTTTGGACAATGTCTTGGTACATGTGTATGATGGCAAATGCCATACTCTAATGTAAAGTCAAACACATCAATATAGATTTTACCTCACCTTTATTTGTATAGGATCTTATGCTTATTAACAATTCACTTATATGCACATGTTCCAATACATTTGATATATTCATCTAATTATCAATAATAATAAATTAAATGCATTGATTTTTAAACTCTATGTTTATCATGATTTATTCCATTTATTTTATCCTACATCAAGTCGACAATCATGTGGCCATCCTCATAATTATGAACTCAACTCACCTATATTCAAATTGGCCTATTAACTCCTTTGCCTTTCTCACCTAAAGCCTATTGTGTGTGTGTGTGTGTATAAAAGGAAGGATTCATTTCCATTAATTTTAGACAACACACACTCATTCAATTATCTCTCATTCTAAGAGGGTTTAGAAGGTCAATGAATTGTAATGCATTTGGATTTACTGCTTAAAAAGGAGTGTTGAGTCTAATTTCAAGAAAAAATATGTATCGTAAGTCATTAAATCATCTTTACTTGGCTTGACATAACAAAAACAGTGATATTCCATCATTATGGAGAATTTTTCAAGAGATAAATGGCTAAAAGGGTAAAGTAGAACAATAAAACAATGCACTTGAAAGAGAAATTTGGAAACAAATTTGTAAAAGGTTTGTTGAATGTAAATTCATGACTTAATTAATGAGTATATTCTCTTGTTAACAATTTTAAAATATGATTAAAGGGTGTATTCTTTCATCATGATTATATAGATCTATAGATTGTATCCTTTACTCAATCCCCTAACTAATAGCATCTATGTAGCTACAAATGATGTGATGTATTAGCTAGGAATGATGATGATAACAACCACATTATTATAAAATGTGAGCAACACTTCTTCCTCTTCAATCTATTTTTCATTCATGCGAAAATGAATTTGAATTTAAGCTTCTTCCAACAAATTCGTTGACAACCTTGAAGTCCCTTTGAATTATGAACATTAGCAATTTCTTTTATACGAAGGACTCCTTGAATGTATACCTCCTTTTTCTTGGATTGTGACCATGGTATGATCAAAATTATGTTCATCTCTCCTACATCTTTGTCATAAAAATAACCTCGTGTTTCAAATATTTTGACCACGATGCCTCAAACTATGCCTTTTGACAATATGATTGATGAAAATTTGACCTCATTATTGATAAAATAGAATATTATGAGTGAGATGAAATTAGAAAATTAGAATGTGGATCTATTATTAAGGAGTTGTGAAGCTCATGTACAATATAAATTTTTTTATAATAAACTAGGCCAAATTATGCAATTTTATCTTTGACAAGGTTGTAATTTATGATATGGAATAACTAGTGTGGCTTGATCCTTTGTTGATCTAAGTCTTCAAACTTCACTTGCCTCTATCTTTTGTACTTTTTTAAATTTTTGGTCATGCTTACAAGTATTTTATGAATTACTTGAAGATGATTCCATGGCTATCATTGATGAAATTCAATAACACAAAAAAGAATAATGGGTCACAAACATGCCAAACAAGGTACGTGCATGTAAAGTATGGTGTGCTAGTGGATTTGTGAACTAGTCTAATATAAAAAATTGACTTTTGAATATTTTCTTCAAATTAGATTTTTTTTTGTGATTGATAGGTTAGTAGATGGATTTAAATATCATAGGAAAATTCCATAAATGCATGTCCATGGTCATTAGTTGGAAATATATTGCATGAGATCCAATGTCATAATGAATATTTTGTGAGGTTTCAATTTTGGGCATGAATAAGGTGAATTTAAATTTGGTTGACAATGTCCCACAAAAAAATCTAGTCTAAGATGGCTATTTTATTTGGATTTTGTAATCGAAAATTGTGAAGTGATTTGTAATAGTAGATTACTAATGGGTGTTATGCACTAAATGGGTCAAAATAAATGTTAGGACCAAGTATTTATGATGTTTGTTAAACAAAGTATAGAAAAGGTGTAAATAATTAAGTATGCAATTTTATCCCTTCAATTATAAAGAATATTATAGTTTGACTTGCAAAAAATTGTGGGATTTATAAATTGAATACTTTAGTAATGCACACAATTTAATTTATTTTAATAATATTTTTTTTTATTGGTAAGATGACTATTATATTAATGTAGGAAAAATATTAGGGTAAGTGCACCAATCTGTGACACAATTCTGGCTCTTAAGATGCCACTTCTTTTTATTTTTTTTCTTTTTTTTTCTTCTGAAATCAGCAAAATCTGATTTGCACGAGAAAATGAAAATAGTTAAACTCAAAATTTCAAGATGCGGAAAGAACAAAAGTTGAAGTGCTCAGAGTCTAGTTTCTAAGCTACTATTGTTTTTTGAAATTAATGAAGATTAAGGGTCTCAAAAAGGGAGGAAGCAGGTCCCTTTTATCCAAAAAAAATAGCATAGTGCCTGAGGGCTCCCCCCTTTTTGATTGACTTTTTTTTAGAATTTCAAAAATCCCAATAGTGAGAAATTAGCTAACACCATGTAGTTTATCCTCATTTTTTCGGATAATTTTTTAATGAATATATAATATTTTATGAATTTTCAAAGTGGACACATCTTGAAAAGCTGAAATTTGAGCATGCTCCCCCCTAGTTTTTTTGCAAACTAATTGAAAATTGATTTTTTTTCATCATGTGTAGAATGGAGTCTAGTTTTAAAAAATTTAATTTGTTTCACGTTTCGATGAACGGGTAAAAATCTATCTTAGAACTAGCACATGTTGGTTTTTGACCAAAAACAGAGGCATTTACAATAGAAGCCATGGATCAAAACCTTAACTAAATGAAAATGAAAAAATAATTATATATTTAGATAGCTAAGAGAGAGGTTAACACTATCACGGTTTTTTTATAAACTTTCATTGAAAGACGTGCAAATGAGACGAGGAGCACAAACGAAAATATGAGAAAATTTGCCAAATCCTATCAATTAACACATCCAAAGCTGGCCATTTGGTGAGCACCAAATGACTCATCACATTTGGCAAGCACCAAATTTGGCAAGCGTCAAATTTAGCGCTCGCCAAATGGCCTGCTTTGCACAAAACTAGAATTTCCCCTCTTTGGTGAACAACTTTGATAATGCTTAGAGTGCACAGTTTATGATCATAGATGGATAGTCGAGGTTTTATCTTTCATACCTTCTCTAACTCGTTACCGTAACTAGATAACTCTTTATCCCTCTGAAGTCTCTATCTCTCAGGTCTCACTCCCTCCCACATGACCTAGACTACTCTCTCAGTCCAATCCCCTCTCTCAGGTCTCTTTCCCTCCCACATAGGTACCTAAATTAATCTATCTCACTCTTCCTCTCTCTCTCTCCCTCTTTGGTCTTTTTGTCTCTCTCACTCCATCTCCCTCTCTTAGGTTGTTATCTTTCTCTCTTTGTCACTCTCTCTCAAGTCTCTCCCTCCTACCCCCTCTCCCTCTCTTAGGTCTATCACTCACTCACTCCCTCTATCTCTCTCCCATTCCCTCTCTCTCACTCACTCACTCACTTAATTTCTCCCTCTCTCTCTCACTCTCTCTCAGGTATCTCCATCTCCCCTCTCTCTCTCACACACACACTCCCTCTCTCTCTCCCACTCCCTCTTTGTCTCTCTCCCTCTCTGTCAAGTCTCTCCCTCCCACCCCCTCTCCCTCTCTCAAGTATCTTCATCCTACCCCCTCTCCCTCTCTCTCTTTGTCAAGTCTCCCCCTCCTACCCCCTCTCCCTCTCATAGTCACTCCCTCTATCTCTCTTCGACTCCCTCCCTATCTCACTCCCTCTATCTGTCTCCCTCTACCTCTCCATCTCTCTCAAGTATCTCCCTCCCACCACCTCTCCCTCTCTCTCTCAAGTCCCTCTCTCTCTCATTCCCTCTATCTCTCTCCCACTCTCTCTCTCTCTCAAGTCTCTCCCTCCCATGCACTCTCCCTCCCTCTTTGTCTCTCAAGTCTCTCCCTTGTACCCCCTCTCCCTCTTTCAGGCCTCTCTTTGTCTCTCTCACTCACTCCCTCTATATCTCTCCCACATCCTCTCTCTCTCTCACTCCCTCTACCTCTCTCCCTCTCTCTCAGAAATCTCCCTCCCAACCCCTCCCACTCCCTCTGTCTCCCTCTATCTCAGGTATCTCCCTCCACCCTCTCTCTCTCCATCTCTCTCAAATCCATCTATCCTGAGTACTCCCTCTCCCTCCCACCCCCTCTCCATCTCTCAAGTCTCTCTCTCTCACTCCTTGTATCTCTCCCATCCCTCTATCTCCCACTCCCTCTCTCTCCTAATCTCTTATGTCTCTCCTTCCCACCCCCTCCCTCCCACTTTTTCTCCTTCTCCTTCTCTCTCGAGTGTCTCCCTCCCACCCTCTCTCTTAGGTTTCTCCA
>CM021106.1:390576502-390622610 GCA_007115665.2 Sequoiadendron giganteum
CTCACTCCCTCTCTCCCCTACTCTCTTAGGTCTCTCCTTCCCACCCCCTCTCTCTGACTTTGTCTACCTCTCCTTCTCTCTCGGGTGTCTCCCTCCCACCCTCTCTCCCTCTCCCTCTCTCTTAGGTTTCTCCCTCCCAACCCCTCTCTCCCTCTCTCTCACTCTCTCTCTCCGTCTCTATGTCTCTCCCTCTCTCTCTCCCACTCCCTCTCTCTCTCACTCCCATCTCTCCCACTTTGTCTCTCTCCCTCTCCTTCTCTCTCGTGTGTTCCCTCCCACCCTCTCCCTCTCTCTAAGGTTTTCTCCTCCCACTCTCTCTCTCCCTCTCTCTCTCTCCCACTCCCTCTATCTCTCTCCCACTTTGTCTCTCTCCCTCTCTCTCAAGTCTCTCCTTTTCAAAACAACATATTTGGCACTCTCCAAATTTGGTGTGCGCCAAATGTGTTTAACCTTGAAACGGTAAAATAAAGCTTGACCCTGTGATTCAGGCCCACATTCTCCTGTATTTGTCTGGTTCAGCGCTTTATCTGAGTCAGAAACGCCTTTTTTTATGCAGTTGACTTCATATTGTACCAATCTATGCTTGATCCATCACCTTTTTACCACCAATATGCATGGTAGACAACGTAGAAGAAGACATTTTGAAGTTTCTATATCATTTTACATTATCTGAGGTAATATATTCATTTTGGTAATATTGAAATGTTTATATTTAGTATATTTTTTTGTTTTTGACAATATAAACTAAATTTCCTTAATTATTTTATTAATCATAACAATTGGACATAGAATTCAACATTGAAAATTAGATGGGATTTGCATTAAAAAGTTCAATTTTTATGAGTTTGAAGAACAAAAAAATTAAAAACATGACATTTACTTAACATAAATTTACTTATGAATTCTATTTGCATTGCTTATAGTAGTCCATTTCCAACATGGCTAGTGGAATTCACTGTATTTCATTCTTTTTTCAACTAATTTGGAAAACTTTTATTTTCATCTAATTTGGAAAACCTAATAGTTTTCATCAATGTTAATGCAAGTTTCCATTAACTTTTTTGTTCCATAAAAAATTCACCTTCATCACATGTGCTTAGATAAATTCAAGTGATTTGACATAGTTTTCAATGCAAGTTTCCATTCATTCATACCATTTACCTTTCTAATAAATAAAAAAATGGGAAATTTTGTGCAATTGAGAATGCTTATTGTCTTTCTAAGTTACCTCATTGCTAAAGAAATAGTGAATAATTATAAGATATAGCATCACAAACCCTTCTTTGAATTCATATTCTCCATGACTTCGTTGACTATCAAAAATTTGGTTTTGAGAAAAATAAACACAAGAGTCTCTAGTTTTCATTTAGGTGGCAACAACTTATACCCTAGGTTTGTGATGCAGAGCAGGGAGACAAAACTTTCAACAATCATAATTAGATCAGTTTCAAACAATCTTCAATCTCAAAAACCTCAATTCAATGCTGAACTGGCCAATTCACATCTAAAACAAAACAATATCCTCCATAAATAAAAAGCTATGCTTTTCAAGAAGACTACCATTCTAAACGTCTAGAAGATTTTAACAAAACCCACCATATGTATGTCTATTGCTCAAAATATTGTATTCATACAACAATCACTCCTAACAGAATGAAATAAACTCAATATTACTAGAAACTCTAATCCGTGAATTGTTCATCATAATGTTTATAAAGTTCAAGTTCAATAATGCTAGTCAAAAGACACAACTTCAAAATCAACATTCCAAGCCTCTGGTGCAGGAGCACCTTGTAAGCTAAATTTTGTCAAAAATGTCATCTTTAGTGAGCATGGTCAAATGCTAGGATTTTAGTTAATGTTGAGTATATTGTGTTCAGTAAGGTCAATTAGACCATTTTATAATGTATTTGGAGCTAAGGGAGTTCAATTGTGTCATAGCTTGCAATTTGGCTAAATGTGGTTAGAAAAGTTGCTAAAAGATGCAAAAGTTGTAGAGTTCGATGGAGTTGGAATGAAATCAAAATATGTTTAATAACCTTCAATGCCTCGAAGGAGAGGTTTTTGGTTGATTTGTACCCCATTTTTTTAATCAAGAAGAACGTTATTTTCTAGAGATTTACTAGTTTCTCTCACTTTTCTTGTTGTTGTACGACCTGTACGAACTCGGTTTATGATATGAAACTGGTTGGATGTTGTAGATTAATGAATTAGCTTTCATTTTCATCTATTTAGAGGTTCTAACTCTTTGTATAGTGAAATTTATATTGTTTTTACTACTACTACCTACTTTCACAGTGTTCTTGGATTGAGGGGTTTCATTATGTAATTCAACCCATTACACTTTTTTTGCCTACTGTAACTTGTGGAATGGGTCCTCTAACTTTTAAAATACATGCATAACCTATTTAGAATGTTGTGGGATCAAGGTTGGGTGTTTGGGATGATGTTCTAGGACTGTAGTAGGGTCTTTTCATGGTGAAAATTAGGGCTTCAAGTGGTGTTTTGACAAAATGTGGGAATGACTATCCATGTAATGTATTATTCACCATGTGCAGGGTCTAGTAAGTGTGTTTGGTGCTTTGTATGGGTCTGGCAGGTCCGGGAGATAGGAGTTTCATTAAAACCCCAATTATTTTGCTTGAAATTGAGGGTTTGGTGTATTAGGGTTCTAGAGGTCTTGGACCTGGAAAAAAATCAGGAAATTGGAGGTTTTGACACATAAAATACTTCTTTTTGAGGATTTTGAGTGAATATTAAATGTTTAAAAGGTACTCTCTTTGTAAATTAGGCCAATTGAATAGCCTTTTCCAAGGTGGGTCTATTGGAAGTCAATGTTGGTCCAAAGGAGTTGATGTTGGGGTTTACCTATGTTTTATAACTTGAAAATGGGTATCTTAATCCTCCCTAATTTTGTCAAGTGTTTTGGAAAATCTCGGTGAAAAGGCCCTTGAACCGGGTTACCTATGCTACAAGGGAAAGCTTGGTAGAAGTTGGGATTTTCAGTTGAACATCTGATTTTGCTTTGGAATCTGATTGATTCTCATTGATTTGTTGTATTCAATGGTTTCAACCCATCTCTGCATAAAAATGGTGTTTCTTGGTAAGTTAAGTGATTAAGTTGTGTGTAAGTCTATTAAGATCCTTCCTCTAAATATTTGAACAAGTTCATTGTGGATCCCTACATGTACTGCATCAACCTCTAGGTACTTTGCCAACTCTTCAAACACACTCAAAATCCCCACTCTAATATCTAACCCTACAGACATCTAACTCCATCATGTATGAAAAATATTTTGTAGCATAGACATGTTTGATAATTCCAAATAGCTCATTGCCTTCTTTCATAAAATGCTTTGGTGTGTTTCATATTTAATGCAATGTAATCAGTGATATCAATATTTTTGTAAAATGCATTACTTACTTTTGTTCTATGTGTGTTTGTGAACATGTAGCATTCAAGGTCATGCTGAGGAAATGACTGAAGCCTCTAACACCAGAGGAATGTGCAGTTAAAAATGCAAGGAGAAGAGAATCAAAAAATGTAGCTAGTGAAGCAAAGGAATTCCAGCCCATACAACCAAAAATTCCCGTGCAATCTAAGAGAGATGTCAAATTAGCAAAACAAAGGGCACGAATGAGGAAATTTCATGGAAGGACAGGAATGGATACCGAAGTTGGGGGCACATCATCAACCATAGGTGAAGCTCAATGCACATCTCCAGTTGAATACACATTGACAACAAGATGTGGTTTTCCAGGTACATCAAAAATCACATCTCCAATTGAAGACACACCATCAAAAACATTGTGTTTTGAAAGTACATCAGCAAACACATCTCTATTTGAATGCACTCCACAAACGACATCTCAAGTTGGAGGTACAACATCGTTTAAATGTCAATCTAAAGGTATGTCATCAATTGCACCTCCAATTGAAGGTACATGATCTATCCCCAATGTTGTTGACCTTCCCAATATTGACACAAATTTACATTTGAGAACTCCTACTAGAGTTTTGCATAGAAAACCTACATTTTTTATTGATATTGATTCCAATGTTTTGAAATGGATGCCTAATAAGATTCCAAAACGTACATGTCAAAGATATGCACAAAGGATATGGAGTTTGTTTTTTGTGAAGCTAAGTGAGGGTGGAAGATGCCAACTATTTGTTGAAATGATGAGGCAACTCAAATTTAGGCCCACCGTGAAGGCTCTTGGGCTAAGAGTTTTGAATGACTTGAGTGAAAATTCCATTGTAAAGAACTTGATGAGTGCATACAAGAGTGTGGGTTCCACCTCACGCGCGAAGGATAGTTGTGCCACACGACGTGTGATGACAACAACACTGTTAAGCAGTCAAACAAGGAACAAGGTGAACCTTAGAAAGGCAAGTAAGTCTTAAAACATAAGTAGATCATCTCTAATGAGAGCCAAAGGAAGGCGTGAAAGAGTGGAGAATCCAAATAGAAATGAGTTATGGGAATTTTCGGGTAGAGTGCCATGGAAAGACACAAGAATTGCTCAAGGCTTGAGATCTTTAATTGTGAATTATTGGAAGGATAAAAAAATGACCTCTCCTAATCAAAGAGATGTTGTAAGAAGGAGAATTGGTAGTAAAAACTATGAGCCACATCCAATGCATTATTTGGATACCACTCAAACCCAATTTTTTGCTGATTTTGTATAGAAGTTTCCTAAAATTAAAATATGTCAAAGGTATTTTGAAATGCTAAAGCCTTTTTATGTCAAAATAAATCACACACACACTACTTGTTGTTGTAGGGTTCATATTGAGTTTTATAACCATTATGATGTTTATCGATGTATATGTGTAGATATGCATACTGACAATGTTTTGCAGGAATGTAACATAATGCCTCCACCTAAATTGTCAACGAAATTTTTGTCTTCCATTTTATGTGAAAGAGAGGATGGTCAATTTTTTTACAAAAAATCATGTTTGGATGGCACATGTGATCATTGTGGTGGCATGCAACATTTTCCAATTTGCCAACACATGGCTAGTACACACACAATTGGAGACAAAATTATGGAATTTGGCAAATATAAGACAGTGGCATACAGTCTAAAAGATGGGAAAGAAGCAAAGTGTGAATTGGTCAGTGATAAGATTCGAGTGTATCAGTTTATGGGTATTTTTTCGTGATCGGGTGGTCTATGATTATGCAAGGCATACACACAAAGCACAATGGTTGGACTCATAGTTCAAGTTATGCAAGGACACATTTCCACTTCGTCATATCATTTTAGTTGTCGAATTCGCTGAGAACTACACACTACAACCATAGAACGAGGTGCAATCACAGTACTACAACTCCATGCAGGTTGCTATATTTGTGCATATAGCATCCATTCATGCAAATAATAGTACAAAGGAAAATAGAAAAGTATTGAGGGAGTATCACTTTTACATCAGTGATGATCACACACATTCTACAGAGTTTGTTCAAGGTTGCTTTCATATGTTCTATGTTGATCTAACTAGCAGAGGCATATCATTTAGTCAGCATATCATATGGTCAGATAATTGTACATCACAATTCAAGAACGCCAGAATGTTTTACTAGTTGAGAAGGATGCATAGGATTAGTGGTGTTCAACGTATGTGGAACTTCTAAGAGGTCGGGCATGGAAAGGGGGAGCATGATGGAGTAGGTGCATGTATCAAAAGAGCCCTAGCAGGAGAAGAGTTAAAGTACACAAATAGTGTAAAGTTGACAGATGCAAGATCAATTGTCCAGTGGTGCAATGGTGCAATGGGTCCAGGTAGTGAAGGTAATTCTTTAGTTCATAGATTTTTTCATTTAGTAGATGATACTAACATTGCAGAATATGAGGATTGTTGTACACTAATAGGATCGAGCGAGCTACACTCTTTTAGAAGCTCCAATGCAGGTACATGGACTATTCATACAAGTAAGATGGCATGCTTTTGTTATGCATGTACACTTCAATCATGGAATGATTGCAAGTCAACAGAGTGGGTTGATGAATGGTCTGTAAGAAGTCTAACCCCACTTGACACTTATCAGCTCCTAACGGCTCTACAAATCATGGAGATGCAATCATCCATTGACTTTGATCATGTATCAGACCTACTAGAACTAGGTAATATATCTTACTTACAAGTTTTATTATGTTGCTCAGTAAATAAATCTAACAAGATGAACGTAATAATGCAGGGAACGTTTATGCAGTGATTGCAGATGAAGACAATGAAGAGGGTACAGATTATTACCTGTGTCGTTGTATCGAGGCCAAAAAGAAATTGGAGTCCCCAATTATAGACGGAGAAAACATAGAATATCCTACAGGTTCAATGGTTGTTATTTGAACATGGCTTCAAAGGTATCCAGTTAAGAATGTTGCAGTTTGGTTGTTTGAGGACTTCGACACGCATCGGATAATTCTTCACTATTCAAACCTTGTCGTCACCACCAACGTTCATTTGATCAAATATAAGGGCAAACCTACGAACAAGAACTTGTGGAAAGTGTGTGAGTCTGACCATGAGGCAATACTCGACACAATAAAGAGTAGAGTAGACCCAAACGGTTCCATGGATTGATTTGTAAGTATGCACATTGAATTTGTAAATTCATGTTATTGATCACTCTTTTGGACCAACACCTTGCAATAAGTCTTTTTCACCATAATTGTTTGATGTCATATGCATTTACGACTATCATTGATCCTTTTCTAATTGTGACTGTAGGTAATACTGAAGTTTGTTAAAGTATATAAGAAAAGAACAACATCGGTTGGTGGTGCAAGTGTTCAGTGGTGTGAGAAACATCGGTTGTTGGTGCATTTTCTGGTTGTCAATCTTCTCTTTCTTTTCCATCTCTAGATTTATCGGATTCTTATATGCTACATGTTTTATGTTAAGCCTCTCAGTGATATATTTGAAATTTATTTGTAGGGTCATCAAGAGATGATAAAGTAGCAAAGGGGCACATCACCATTGTAGGACCTTCAATCGACCTCCTTATCTAGCATGCATGAAGGTGATAGTAGGTCTCGTCAGCTGTATGAGTCTTGACATTATTTAGTTATTGCTCTTTTAATGATTTTTATATGAGTCTATGTCTAAGATTGAGAGGCTTTTGTAGGTTTTTTGTGGACCAAATTCCTATGATACTACACAACCACAGAGAGGCTACTACGCATGTGTTTCGTAGGGAGTAGGGGATGTACATGTTTTGAACCATTTTGGAATGCAAATAGTTGGGCCACCTGAGGTGGAATGGAAAATCGAAACTGGGCAGCAACTCCTTTTGTTTCTTCTCAAGTACAATATATTTCATGATCTATGCTGGAAATGGGAGGATTATTTCCCTGCATGTATTGCTACAAGTATTGACAAATGGGAGTATTTTCAAGATGTTCTTCCATCACTATTGTAATATTTTTCATTGAATTAGTGTATTTTTAGATATACTAAAATGATGAGAAATTAATACACGCAAATGTGTATATTCCTTAATATATGCCTCAATTAAATGTGTATATTACATTTAAATTAGTTGTAATGCTTCATGGTTTACATTTAAAGTTGTCTTCAAGGAAAAACATGTGTATTTATTAGTAAGAATGAAATAATGTTTAATATAATTGTAGAAAGGCATATTTTATTGCCCCTATTGATGCATAGGTGGTGGTAACCCAAGACACAAATTGACACAACTTCTCTCAAATATGCTAAGCAAGACATCAACTTTCAATTAAATCAACCTTGTAAAATAGCATCAAAATCAACAAGGACCCTACACAGGTTTTCAACATCCAATCAATGATAATTAAATCAACTTTGCACAATCCCCATGGCAGATTCATTGAATTCCTCAAAACTCACCTATTGACATATGTTTCCCTTGCAACAGTTGGAAATCGGTTTTTTAGACTTTTGGCCAAACTTTTCCAAAAGACTTAGGAAAATAATCATGGATTCAAATACCCTTCTAACCCAAAAAAAGTCTTGAATCAACTTCCCAAACCAAGGATTTTCCAAGTCTCCTGACCCCAAAATCTCAAACAAGCCTCCAATGCAAAAACCCTCCTTGTAGCCTAAATAACTAGGGTTTTAGGGTACCGTCATTGAATCTTCACCTTCCCAACCATTCCTACCCAATATAACTGTGTAGACATCTTTTAATAGGTCCACCCATGCTTAAGGAACACTCACTTGACCATTAACAATACGACTTATTCATTCCATAGGTCTGACCCACCAATTTCCAAGGGAAAACACACACCTCCAACCCTTCCTTTCAAGGGATCATCCTTCCACACCTCCTACTCCTAAAATAACATTCCCTACACTCAACTACATCATCCCACCGAGTTACATTTGATGACAGTAGGTGGGATGATGGTTATTCCATTAGAATAACCCCAAACCTTAAGGTTGTTTAGGAAACCGGTAGGAGCAATTTGATGAATTAAGGCACTAAAAGATTAAACCAAACCTTTCCAAGGCACCAAACACAAGTTAGAACATTTATATACTGTTGCTCAAGGGAATTCAATACATATAAGACCTGTTCGGCCTGTACACAGGTAGGGAACTTAGAAAAATCAGTAAAACTATGAGAAAACAAAGTAATTTCCAAGCTTTATTCTTTTCCCTCCAATCCAACAACCACAACTTGAGCCTCTCTAGGATTTACATAGAATTTCTCATCCTCCTATAATTGATCAATGCCCCTAACCACCAAGAAACCAACTTTTCAAAACACATAACCGTTGCAATTACAAATATGTTGCATTATGCAACTCACAAATTTGCAACTGTATCACTTTTCCTACTAACTAAACTAATGACTCCATTATGTCATTGAGATACAATCTTTCATGTTGCCTTTTAGGCTTTCAAACTCACTTGTTGACACATTTTTAATGCAAGGGTGCATTCTGACCATCAAACATGGAGATTTGTGACTAGGTGCCTAGGTGCTCCCGCACCACCTACCTTGTCAATCCTACCGAATTGGCAAGCTAGTGAGCTCACTGGCTTTCCAAATCCGTAGGGTTGACAAGGTAGGGGCAGCGTATGCCTCATAGAAATTGATGCAACCTAGGTCATCTCTAACATACCTTAGGGTATGACATTCAACCAAACAATTACTATGGACCAATCTACAATGCCACAAAGGGACCAAATGAGGTTGTTCCAAACAAGAACCATGATGCAGAGTGGATCAACCAAATAGGAGATATGACACAACTTCTCTCAAATATTCCCACTTGGACATCAATTCACCAAACTCATAATAGGGTAACCTTGCCACTTGACATGGGATTTTGGCCAATCAGACTGAGATAGAGGTTTAGACCAGATTTGTTACCCTAGAACATGTTTCTCCTGACCACTCCAATACATAACACCGTAACTTGCACCTAAGGAATTCCATTTTCTCATCGCTCTATCCTTTAGGCCTCTTTTACCCTTAACCCTTGTAGCACTGCACGATAGGACAGTCAAGACAAAAACCACATACAACCATGTACCAGGCCCAAACCACTGAATTTGGACAACAAATGGATGCCCCTAAAAAGTCTCAAAGCCTCCCTTCTTGATGACCAAAGGTAAAGTCACAAAAAGCCAAAAGGTAACATACCGTGGGTGGAAGGCTTAATATTGCATTTTAATGCACTCAAAACCCTTAAAACAGGGTATACAGACCGACCCTCAGTAACTGGCTTCTAAAATGCACAAAATCACTTGAAATCCAACCAAACTATATCTAAAATGGAGTTAAGTCTGCTTCCCACCTAATTCCATCAAAAAGAGAGCACAATCGCTCAGAGATAGGTTCAACCGACTTGATCCCTTAAGGGTCCAAAGTGCAAAAGGGCAACAATCTTTGATAGGGTATTACTCGTAAACCGTGGTGATTAAGAAATCTCTTTCTGATCCTATGAGATCATGTTAGGCCCCTCCACAATAACCTCGCTCGATTTTTGCTATCTCAGAGGCATTTTCTTATGGTGGTGAATTTTCACTCAAGGAAAAAGTTGTCAAATGCAATAGTTGAAAGTTGCAAAGTGGTGCAACTTTTGTTCTGCATCTCGTGTGACCAAACGAACCATTCCAATGCATCTGAGTGGGTAATTTTACGCTAGGCATGGTCCTCTTTCACACCCAAACACGCAAAATCGCTCTGAGCTACGTTCAACCGGATCGATCCCTTAAGGGTCCAAAGTGCAAAATGGCTGCGAACTTCAGCATGCTATTATTTAGACATCAGAATTCTTAGAAAATTTTCATCTGAGCCTACAAGATCACACTGGGCCCCTCTATAATAACCTCGCTTGGTTTTCGCTATCTCAGAGGCATTTTCCTGTGGTGGCGAATTTTCACTCGGGGAAAAAGTTGTCAAATGCAAGTAGTTGAAAGTTGCAAAGTGGTGCAACTTTCGTTCTGTAGCTCGTGTGACCAAACAAACCATTCCAACGCGTCCAGGTGGGTACGTTTACGCTAGGCATGGTCCTCTTTCGCACCTAAACATGCGAAATCGCTCTGAGCTACGTTCAACCGGATCGATCCCTTAAGGGTCCAAAGTGTAAAATGGTTGTAAACTTCAGCATGCTAGTATTCAAACATTGAGATGCTTAGAAACTTCTCATCTAAGCCTACGAGATCACACTAGGCCCCTCTACAATAACCTCGTTCGGTTTTCGCTATCTCGAAGGCATTTTCTTGTGGTGGCAAATTTTCACTCGGGGAAAAAGTTGTCAAATGCAAGTAGTTGAAAGTTGCAAAGTGGTGCAAATTTCGTTTTGCAGCTCGTGTGACCAAATGAACCATTCCAACGTGTCTGATTGGGTATGTTTACGCTAGGCATGGTCCTCTTTCGCACCCAAACATGCGGAATCACTTCGAGCTACGTTCAACCGAGTCGATCCCTTAAGGGTCCAAAGTGCAAAATGGCTGCAAACTTCAACATGCTATTACTCAGACACCATGATGCTTAGAAACTTCTCATCTCATCCTACAAAATCATGTTGGGCCCATCTACAATAACCTCTCTTGGTTTTTAGTATCTCAGAGGCATTTTCTTGTGGTGGAAAATTTTCACTTGGGGAAAAAGTTGTTAAATGCAAGTAGTTGAAAGTTGCAAAGTGGTGCAACATTCATTCTACATCTTGTGTGACCAAATGAATCATTCCAATGCATCCGAGTGGGTACATTTATGCTAGGCATGGTCCTCTTTCACACCCAAACACGCGAAATCGCTTCAAGCTATGTTCAACTAGATAGATCCCTTAACGGTTCAAAGTGCAAAATGGCTGCAAACTTCAACATGCTAGTATTCAAACACTGGGATGCTTATAAACTTCTCATTTGAGCCTACGAGATCACGTTGAGCCTCTCTACAATAACCTCTCTCAATTTTTTCTATCTCGGAGGTATTTTCCTATGGTGGCGAATTTTCACTCAAAAAAAAAGTTGTCAAATGCAAGTAGTTGAAAGTTGCAAAGTGGTGCAACTTTCATTCTATAGCTCGTGTAACCAAACGAACTGTTTCAACATGTCTGAATAGGTATTTTTACGCTAGGAATGGTCCTCTTTTGCACCCAAACAGGCAGAATCGCTCCGAGCTACGTTCAACCAGATCGATCCCTTAAGGGTCCAAAATGCAAAATGGCTGCAAACTTTAACATGTTATTACTCAAACAATGTGATGCTTAGAAACTTCTCATTTGATCCTACAAGATCATGTTGCACCCATCTACAATAACCTCTCTCGGATTTCGCTATCTCGGAGGCATTTTCTTGTGGTAGCAAATTTGCACTCGGGGAAAAAGTTGTCAAATGCAAGTAGTTGAAAGTTGCAAAGTGGTGCAGCTTTCATTCTGCAGCTCGTGTGACCAAACAAACCATTCCAACGTGTCTGAATGGGTACATTTATGCTAGGCATGGTCCTCTTTTGCACCCAAACACATGGAATCGCTCTGAGCTATGTTCAATTGGATCGATCCCTTAAGGGTCCAAAGTGCAAAATGGCTACAAACTTCAGCATGCTATAATCGAACACCGTGATGTTTAGAAACTTCTCATCTGATCCTACAAGATCATATTGGGCCCATCTACAATAATCTCTCTTATTTTTTGCTATCTCAGAGGCATTTTCCTGTGGTGGCGAATTTTCACTTGGAGAAAAAATTGTCAAATGCAAGTAGTTGAAAGTTGCAAAGTGGTGCAACTTTTGTTCTACATCTCGTGTGACCAAACGAATCATTCCAATGCATCCAGGTGGGTACATTTACACTAGGAATGGTCCTCTTTTGCACCCAAACACGCGAAATCACTCTGAGTTATGTTCAATTGGATCGATTCCTTAAGGGTCCAAAGTGCAAAATGGCTGCAAACTTCAGCATGCTAGTATTCAAACACTGGGATGCTTAGAAACTTATCGTCCGAGCCTACAATATCATGTTGGGCCCCTCTACAATAAACTCACTCGATTTTTTCTATCTTGAAGGCATTTTTTTGTGGTGGCAAATTTTCACTCGGAGAAAAAGTTGTCAAATGCAAGTAGTTGAAAGTTGCAAAGTGGTGCAACTTTCGTTCTACAACTCTTGTGACCAAATGAACTGTTCCAACGCATCTAAATAGGTATATTTACACTAGGCATGGTCCTCTTTTGCACCCAAACACGTGGAATCGCTCTGAACTACATTCAACCGGATCGATCCCTTAAGGGTCCAAAGTGCAAAATGGCTGCAAACTTCAGCATGCTATTACTCGGACACCGTGATGCTTAGAAAATTCTCGTCTGATCCTAAAAGATCATGTTGGGCCCATCTATAATAACCTCTCTTGGTTTTCTCTATCTTGGAGGCATTTTCCTGTGGTGACAAATTTTCACTTGGGGAAAAAGTTGACAAACATGATCTCTGTCACAGTTAAAATAATAATGTTCTTTTGATAGTTAAAATAATATCCCAACATACGAACCAAGGAACCACATCAGGGAACCACATCATCCCAAGTTCATGTTTTCAACTTTCATTCCTAATTCATATCTTGAGATTCAAAACCAGTTTGAAAAGGGTAACAATCTAACAATCATTTAAGGTTGCATAGTAGCAAGTCTTCAAATTAAGAGATTTATTTGGCATATAACGTCTTGATGAATTTTTTGTCAATCGGTTGCCAACACTATTTCAATGTTTTCAAGGTCCGTATTCCACCCAAGCTTCAAATAATTTGGGTGGGTGTCTATGCTTTGTAACCCTTCTTAAATTCATCATAAGAATGAATCTATGACAGCTTATTAACTTTTTGTATTACTCCATCCATCACACTCTCATTTATCTACTAATAGTAATACTCTATCTATTAAAAACTCTAAGAAAAGAGGTCCTTCATGCACTGGCATCACTCCTACCTTTATATCTATCTAATATTTTTGTGATTTGGAATCTATTTCTAGATCCTTTTGATATCTTGAATAAACTTGGGTTATTCGGGTGCAAAATATTTTAAGGAGAAACTATGTTCTTAGAATACATAGCCTTTCAGTTCCCCAAATGACTACACAATGTAGCTATCTAGCGAAGATATATTCAAATTTAATGGTCTTGATGTGCTCAGATTTAAATTGATCAACAAGGCTTTGCAAAAAATTTGTAACAGTGTGCTACCAACTTTCAGCCAATAAATTGAATTTGAGTCTGACCTAAAACTTTGGACAACTTAACCAAGTGTCTACACTTAATGGCCATATATAGGATTCATCGTCCTAAGAAATTTTCTATAGAAGCTTATCAACTTGCTCTATTTCTCTAGGCATGGACCTATCAGTGCTCCTACCAATAGTTGTGACTTATCTATCATAACCTCCAAGAAATAGAATGTTTACACAATGAAATTATTTTGAATATAATATAGGTTGTTAAGGTTCAAAATATAAAGGATGGCCTACAATATCATATTACAAAGGTTATCAGTTCTCCATACAACCAATAATTTGATTGCCAAATGGTCTGGGAGAGTGGCCTCAATCATAATTTACACAGATCTGGAGACTCAAAAATTAAAAGCAACTGGATAAAATTTTGTTGGCATTGATCCATCTGGAAGCCAGGCAGATATCTCTTTCCTCTATGGAAATTGGACCACATCATTAGTCCCACTATTAAACCAAAAATGAAATTGGGTGATGGTCTGGGAGGGTGATCTGAACCAGAAGCTACACAATTTTTAGATCTTGAGAAATCAAGAGAAACTATACCCCAACCTGACATCATAAATTTCTCTAGACATCTCTCTTATTCTCTCTAGCATCACACAATAGATACCAAAATGATAAATACCAATTGAGATTGTACATAGGGCTTGAACATTGGTCTACCATCACACAAATAGAAAACCAAAAGGAGCAGATATACAAAGTTAATGAAGAGTGAAAGCACAACTAAATTTATCATTTCAAAGCAATTTTTTTGATGCATTTTTTCAAATAGTTCACTACCTTGTCTATGCTATTGCTTACTATTATGATTTTGATATATTTTTTCGAAGCATCCATAGCTTGTTCAAAATCACTTGTTTTAGGCTTTTAGCCATAGCAACAAGGTAGTGAACTGTTTGAGAAGATGTTTTGGTAGACATGTATGAAAAATGTGGTAACATAGACAAGGCGAGGAACTATTTGAAAAAATATCTCAAAGAAATTTGGTGTCATAGAATGCCATGATAAGAAAATGCAATTGGCAGTTGCTCCTAGTTATTAGTTATGCAATGTGAACAAATTGCATAACTGCTTAGGTTGACTTTGTACAAACTATATTGTAATTAAAATTTAGGCATCTATCAGCATCTACTTATTAGTTATGCAAAGTGAAGTAATGCTTTGACTTTGAAAGATGTGCAATGCAATGTAATCAACGATATGAATATAAACTACAAAAATCCATTTTTTACAATTCATTAGTTAAAATATTTATTTTAATTGCTCTCTATATCTCTATATGCTATGGAAATACCTTTCAAATTTTTTTTTAAAAAGTTTTTATCTTTTGTTGTACAATTTTTCCCGATTTTTTCACAAAGTATTATACTTTTGGTTTGTCAAATACTAACATTGCAAGATTTTTGCTGCTATGCATTGGAAGCATGAAGCATATACGTGAATAAACACAATATAGGTGAAGTATACATGTGAATAAGTGAAGCATACATGTGAATAAGTGAAGCATACATGTGAATAAGTGAGGCACAAGTAATTGAAGCATTCCAAAGGATACAAACCACCACGAAAGGAGCTTATTTATACAATACGCTTTAGATGGGACTTATTGAGCATTCGACAATAATTAATTAAGCATTAGATGTAAACAAAATCCATGCCTACAACATTCAAGCATACAACTTACACAATACACATGATAACATCATTCAAGAATGGCAGTAGCAAAATAAGAGTTTCTTTAATCAAAAATTTGAAAGGCTATACAATGATATATATCGATAAAAGCATATACAATATATCCAAAAAAACCATATAGGCTTAGTACAAAGGAGCCATATGGACATAAAATATCACGTATATATTGATAGTACAAAACATATGTTCCAAAATGCCACATAGGCATACAACAAACAACACTAAACACTAATACATAGTCATTTCGGCTGAATGAAGTGACTATTGCTTCTCTTGTCTTTTGAACACGCTCACTAGTCCTCCTCTCTTCACTCTGGACCTTCAACTGATACAATTAAAAGTAAAGATGTTAAAACATAGAAATTAAACTATGGAATGGCATATAACAAAATATATAATCACTTACCGCATACATATAGTCATCATGCACATTTACAACATCAACATGTCCACGATCTGGAGTGACAAGCACTTATAGCAACCATGAAGATAGAAATTAAACTACATAAAATTATCGTGAAATTTTTCTATAATAGACCATAAAAGAGCAAATATAATGTCAAATCGACTAATCTATTCCATACCTCTCTCAATGGATCAGAACTGGCTATTGCTGCAACAACTCCATGGTCCATCGTGCCACCAACATCACCAAGGCTATCTCTTATCAACATCTACAAATGAAATAATATCTCAGGTATCATGTTGATATAAAGACCAAGAGGGGATAATGGAACATAAGGTGAAATAAGAGAGGGTAATGGGATGCGAATAGAAGGGTGATGCAGAGAGGGGGCTCAAACTCATTCAAAGTGAAAAATTGCATTCAAGAGACATATAACAAGATTAAAATGTCCTATTAGAGTTATCCAAACAATCCTCATAGCTTGAAAACAATCGGGAGTCTAACTTCTCACTTTCACCCATATAACCTAGTAGTAGTGCAAAATTAGTTTTTGGCCTTTAACTCCCATGCTTTCCAAAACACTTGACAATCAGAAGGTGGATTCAGATACCCATTTCAGATTTATACAACATATCTCTTAACCAGATACAAGTCTTTTGGACCGATCCCTTGAAATTAGACCCTCAACGCTGTCCTAGGCCATGAATTAGGCCAGATTTACAAAGCAACATACCTTTAAACTTAACACAGACCCTTGAAACCTTGGGGCTGAATTTTCTATGCCCTCAAACCTCTAAAACCACAATCAACACCCAAGGTTGACTCCTCCAACATAGCAAACTCCAAAACCCTCAATTTCATGCCAAGTCAAGAGGGTTTATTCAAAGTCCCACTTGCGCAACCTCCTAGACCATGCCATTGACTCAGACATGTATATTCTGACCCCAATATGCTCAAAAGTTGGAAAAAACTCCACACTCTCATTGATTTCCACAAACCTTAGACCCAAGGCTCCATCTTCATGTGTTTTTCTTCACAAAACTCATCAAGACAGCAGGTTTATCTCCTTAGTTCCTTCTCCACAACTCTAATCATGCAACCTACAACCTAATCAAACTCCCTAGGGCCCATTACACTAGTTACAGTAGGTACAGTTGGTGTAAGGGACCTTAAATCATGATTTTGGTTATAAAACCCTCAAACAGTGTGTCTTCGGCCTGTCACAGGAAAACAAGGATATTTACCATAAATCACAATGGATCTCCCTCAAAATTGTTTCAAAATATTTTTAACACCTGCCACCACAAATTAAAATTATTTATATCACACAATGAATCTGTACGGGCTCGTACAGGCCTACAAATGACAAGAAAACTCAAAAATTTGATGAAAAACATAGATATTCTTATTGCCAATGCTTCAAACTTCAAGCCAACATTACAAAATGAGTTGTCATGCATTTTTTAAAGGATTCTCCTCATCAAACCAATTCCCAACTTCCTTACAACTACTTTTTAAACCTCTCATGACCGTTGCATTACAAATTTGTTGCATTTATGCAACTCACAAATTTAGCACTTTCAAGTTTTGAATCTTTATATTTTCTTAGACCCTCTTAAACACCTAAACTATTACAAATATTCTAAGGAGACCTTATTCAACTAAGAAATCGTGACTTACTCAAGAAAACATCATCCTATCTACCTTGACACCCCTTGTCAACTTTGAGAATTCCTTCAACATGATTTGCAAACCTTACAAGATGAATACAAAAGCCCCTCAAAGTTGATCAATTACAATATAATGGTCACATTGGACCTTATTAAGAATCAAGGACTCAAATCAAACATCCTAACACACCTTGCCTATCTGATGCAGAGTGGAAAGGAAGGTAAACACACAACTATGATGGCAAAGACAATCCAATTCAACGCTTCTCCCAAATACTCTTACAAGGAGTCATAAACTCCATTATTCTTTAAATGATCAGCCCCCACACACCTAGGGTTCAGAACTCAGACCACCCACAAAACTTGAAAGCATTTGGATCATGTCACATTAGGACAAAACAAGGTTCAACAACCCTCTAGCACTTAGGTTTCAACAAACAACTATCACTATGGTGATTTAGACCTCACTCCCTCTTAATAGTACAGGCATATACTTTCCATCCCACCAGGATTTAGCAACTCTACAATGTGTGGATGGAAGAAACACCCATAATTCACTCAAAACCCTGATTTTGAGGGTTTTCATACCACCCAAGAGTAAAATTAAGATATCTCCCTTGATACTCAGCGGAATTTCATCACTCCAACACCAAAAGAAAGCTTATTCAATTACCTATCCAACCATTATAGTCTTGGAGCATGAAACAACATGTACATACCGTACCAAGTATGGGATCAACAATTTCTTCAAGAAAACACAGAAATCAATAAACTCTTTATTGAAAACTTCTTCCAAACTTCAAGAACAACCTTGCCTTGACCAAGAGAGGCATACATGAAGCCTTCCAACCTCCTCCAACTTCCTCCAACTGAAATATGAATCAGGTGGCCATTGGAAACACAAAAAGACTTCATTTTTGACTCTTTAATGCCTAATTAAGGCAAATTAGCCAATTTTCACCAACCCAACTACAAAGATACCTCAAAATTGTGTGAAGGGCATCCAAAACTCCTCAAAATGAAAAAGATGACTCCCCTTAGGTGTCTAGCTACATCAAGGCATCCTTTTTGCTTAATTTTCCAAAATGCACTAGACTTACAAAGGAGGATGGAGACCTTGTTTGTACAAAAAGTTGGTCATCAAGACCAAAACTCCACCAAATCCCTAGGAGACCTATTAAAAAGCAATGAAATGGTCCATGAGACCTTATTACAACATTAAAAAAAGAAACAAAACATAACAAATGATTCTAGGTCCCTTAGACCCATGGGTGCTCCTACACCACTATCAAACACTTAATGAAGAAACATAGAAAAGAGTGGTGCCCCTGCACCAAAGGGATTAATGGAACATACGATGGACTAGTATAGATTGATGGGATGGGCTAGGATGGGATAACAAAATATAGGGTGGAAAATTTGAGGTTAATGGGATGCAATTATTAGGGAATAATGCAACATAGGGTGAATTAGGAGGTGTCTAGGGTTTGACTATAGTACACGAAGTACGAACTTGACCTGTGTGTAGCAATAATAGAGAAGAGTTATGAAGGATAAGATTCAATAACCCCTATTGCACTAAAGCCTAATTAGGAACTGTGCTGGTGCTGGTGCTGCAGGAAGTCCTTAATAGGGTTAATTATTAAGGACATTAACTTAACCAATGCAAACAACCATTAGGAACTGTTCCCTCAACTATTTTTCAATCCTTCATAATCTGGTTATACTCCTTGTAGCCTTCCATCTATGAATTTTCAATCATAATTTTTGTTTAAGACCTGAAATTAAGACTGTAAGAAGCTTTTCATATACCCTTTAAGGGCCTACAAAACATAACTGAAAACTAATATATGTTTCTTTAGAGAAATAGGTTCAAACATGACTTTCCACATTATCATTCAGGCCTAATTAGGCTTTAGTGCAACAGGGGTTATTGAAGAGTTGGTATCAGAGCACAGGGATAAGATTCCTTGTGGATTGAGTTTTGCAAGTTGAAGATAGAAGGTGAAGATTCAAGGTTGAAAGAATGCCTCTGAAAGGTGTCGGTGTTGCTAGAGAATCGCAAGACCTGAAAGAGAAGCATGCTAAGATTTTGGAATCACATAATGTTGTGTTGGAAAGGCTTGCTGCCTTGGAGACAAAGAAGAGAAGAGAGGTGAATGAAGAAAGTGAACCAGAAGAGGAAGATGAAGATGTTGAAGATGTTGATGAGGAACTAGATCCCATTGATCAAAGGATGGTGAAGCTTATCAAGGAAGTCAAAGGTGATTCTCATAAGGTAAAAGTTGACCTTCCTGTATATGGTGGTAATTTAAATGAAGAGGAATTACTTGATTGGATAGCTTCTATGGATAACTATTTTGAGAGTGAAGAACTTTCAAAAGAACAGATGGTAAAGGTGGAAAAAACAAAGCTAAAAGGTCATGCTCTTCTATGGTGGGACTATGAGCAAACAAAGAGGAGAAAACAAGGAAAATCAATGATTTCTTCCTGGGACAAGCTAGTGCAGAGATTGAAAGGTAAATTTCTTCCAAAGGATTATGAGGTTCAATTGTATAAAAAATTACAAGGATTAAGGCAAAGGGAACTAGATGTTAAAGCCTACACTGATGAATTTTACAAGTTAAGCATAAGATCAAGAAGGGATGAAGATGAGGTTGAAAAGGTGGCTAGGTATCTAGGTGGTCTCAGATTTAATATTCAAGATGAACTTGTTGTTGCTAACCCTAAGTCTGTTGAGTAATGTTTCCAACTAGCAATCAGGGTGGAGGAAAAGCTTAAAAGGAGACAAGAAAAATCAATTAGAGGAAGAGGTGGTACTAGTGCAAGAGGGAGAGAAACAATCCCTATAGCAAATCATCCAAGTGAAGAACAAGAAGGAGTAAGCAAAGGTAAGGAACAAGGTATTGACACTAGAGGTGGTTTTAGAGGTAGAGGAAGGTTTAGTGGAGGAAGAGATTCTAATGTTTTTGCAGGGAAGTGCTATACTCGCAATGAATATGGCCATCCATATTGGAAATGTCCTGAAAGAATTGGTAGTTCATCTAATGGTGAAAGAAGGACTGAGAGAAGAGCACAAATCATCCAAGAGGAAGAATGTGAAAGCACAGGTTCAACAAGTTGGAAAGCTACTCCTGAAATAGGGGAGATGCTGATGGTGAGGAAGATAGCTTTGAAGGCAGCAAAAGAGGTGGAGCCCTTACAAAGAAAGAGCCTTCTCAAGACTAATTGTAAGTGTGGAAATAAGGTATGTCAGGTTGTGATTGATTCTGGATCAACTGAAAACATGGTATTTACTGAGATGGTGAACAAGTTAAAACTGGAAAAAATACCTCATGAATTTCCTTATAAGGTGTCTTCGATGAGTGATGGACAGTCATTATTGGTAAGTGAGAAAGCAATGGTAGATTTCCAGATTGGAGACTATAAAGACAGTGTGGTTTGTGATATTATTCCCATGGATTGCAGTCACCTACTCCTAGGTAGACCTTGGCAATATGATAGGTGAGCCTTATATGATGGCAGAGCAAACACATATACAATAATGAAGGATGAGTGCAAATTTGTTTTGACTCCACTTGTGGAAGATGTCAAGGGTAAAGCAAAGGTAATAATGTGTGGCAAGAAAGAATTGATAAATTTTGTACAAGAAAACAAGAAGACTGATGTTGCAATCAGACCTAATACTGAGAACACAAGGACAACAAATGTAAAGGTAAATGCAAGGTTGCAAGGTAACTCGACAGTGACAAAGCAAGAGAGTGTGATGGTAGGGACCATTGAGTGTCTTGTGGTTGTAAATGAAGTTGAGAAATTGACTAAATCTACAAGTACAATGAATAGAAGGTTTGACAGAATAGTGATAAGGAAAGATGATGATGGGACAATGAAGAATGGACAAGAGATCAGATACAAACATGAAGCAGCCATAAAAGTGAAGTTAGATCAGGGAGTTGCTAACAATGGTTTGTTTGCAGGTATAGAAGGAGTAAAAGTAGGATATGATCAAGGAGTAGGTGGAAGACCATTATTAGGTCTGATGATAGAAATGAAGCCACATTCAAGTTCAAACAAATTTGAAGATGTAGGGTACAATGCAAGGTTTCAGTATATGGTACAGTGCAAGGTTTCAGTATATGGACCAGTGGAAGGGATTTGCAGACCAATGGAATATGTCAGAAGCTCAGAGGAGTTGGTACCAATCTCAACTCATGAGGCATGAGTTTTTTCCAATGGGGTTGTATGGTGCAGGAGGTCTCAACTCATTAGGCATGAGTTTTTTTCCAGTGCGGTTGTATGGTGCAGGAGCACCTACAACCATACTGCCAAATTTGATATGGTCAAATACAACTAGGTGTTGGTAGTTGAGTCTAGGGGTGATAAAGTTTTGTTTTTATTAAATAAGGTCAAAACAAAAAAGACCATTCTCATTGTAATAAGGTGCCTTTTGAGTCTTGGGTATTTAATAGGTGAAAGTTGCTCAAAATGCAAAAATTGTCAAAATGCAATTTTGGAGAGAATACCAAAGGTCATAAGATATTTAGAGTAGTTTCATTCATTTAAAGTAGTTGGAATTTGATAAGTCATGTTTTAAATGCATTTAAAAGGCCTTGTAGACAGTTGAGAAGGTGTGGGTGATTGGAGTTAGGAATTTGAATAAAGGAAACTCTGTTTTATTCCATTTTCTACATAATTTCTCTGTTTTCTATAGGTGTACGACTTGGTACATATCAATATGCATGTATAGGTGCTTGTAATTATTGGAGCACTTAATCACCTTCCTTTTCCATTTTTTTTCATGCATTTTGGTTCTATTTTGCGTGAAATATTGTAAATTTTTAAGAAACTGGTGAAACCTGGGCTAGGGTAAACAATGACTGAGATAATTGTATTTCTCCTTTAATATACGATGCAATCCTTATATTTTTGGTGAAATTATCCTTCTATTCATATTCTTTCATATTTCAATGGTTTTAGGGCAGAACTGTAAAGTCAAGGTGTAAAGAATTGAAGTTTAGGTCTGAAAATATGTGCACAGTCTAAGAAAATAGAGTTTGAGGATGGCTAGAACCTAGGGTTTATAGAAATACATAAGGAACTAGAATTTTTGTGGTCTAATAAGCATGATCAAGCCAAATTTTATAAGTTCCAAGTGTTGGTTGAGAAAAATTGAGTATGGAGATAGTGTATTCAATAACCCCTGTTGCACTAAAGCCTAATCAGGCCTGAATGATAACATGGACAGTCATGTTTGAACCTATTTCTCTAAAGAAACATATATTGGTTTTTAGTTATGTTTTGTAGGCCCTTAAAGGGTATATGAAAATCTTCTTACAGTCTTAATTTCAGGTCTTGAACAAAAATTATGCTTGACAATTCATAGATGGAAGGCTACAAGGAGTATAACCAGATTATGAAGGATTGACAAACAGTTGAGGGAACAGTTCCTAATGGTTATTTGCATTGGGTAAGTTAATTTCCTTAAGTGGTGAAAAATTCAATTGTGGCTTTGTCTAAGTCTGAGAAGATGGAAATCTCATTTTGTGCTATATTGAGATCATACGCATGGTGAAACCCCTTGTGAACTTGAAGATGTGAGATTATTTGAATGGACAAATTTTGTAATTATTTGTTTTGGATAAATTAAGGTGGCTAATGTGTGTTTTGGGATGTGGAACTCTTATGGACACATTGGTGTGTTTGAGCTAAGTGAATTGTGAAGGAGAAATTGCCTTGAAGAGTGATAGTCTTGTAAATTGGGTCAATTGAAACCCATTGTTGTGAAATATGTCCTAATTGAAAAGAGTTTGAGATTGAATGATTCCTAATCAAGTTGATTTCTTCCTTTGTAGTACATCAGATGGGATAACAAAATATAGGGTGGAAAATTTGAGGTTAATGGGATGCAATTATTAGGGAATAATGCAACATAGGGTGAATTAGGAGGTGTCTAGGGTTTGACTATAGTACACGAAGTGCGAGCTTGACCTGTGTGTAGCAATAATAGAGAAGAGTTATCTAGGACGAAACGTGGATAAATATGGTATAACATAAGATGATATAAAGGAACATAGGGGATCATGGAATATCTAGGGTGATATAATAATGGGTACAATAAGATGGGAGTAGGACATAATGACACATATCATGGACTAGAAGATATTAGTGGGATGGGCTAGGAGGGGATCATGGAAAATAGGGTAAACTATTAAATGTTAATGGTAAGGGATTAGGAAGGAATAAAGGAACAAATTTAGTGAATTAGGAGAACATAATGTGACACGATTAAGGAATACTTGAATGCAATGTTTGTGTTTCTCATCTTTTTTTTAGATTTGTATATACACAAAATTATGAAAACTAGCTAACATAGATTTACAACACCATTAATGAATAAAGGCTACCTGAGTGTATGTTGTTTGAGGATATGAATCATGAGGTGTAGAGGAAGAAGGTGCACCAAGAAACTTTTTGAAATCTGAAGCATGTTATGAGATAAACATTCAAATATAACATTCAACTGTTCAAATACAATAATAATATCTTTAATACTAGTTGCATACCTATGGAATCATCATTGAGAATGTATAAGAGTCTGTAGGAATAGAGCATCCCTTCTGAATAGTGTGACCCTGAAATTTCATCATATCAAAATTCTACTAATTTAGTTATTCTTAAATTTCAAAATATATTTTAATAAACAACATTAAAATAAATTGCTAAATTTTACCTAAGTGTCAATGTCGAATGTATCATTCAGAATATCATCTATGAAATTCATCACCTCTGCAACTGACTTAGGCTGTGTAGCTGCATCATGAGCACCTTGATAATCGTATGTGCAAACAACACCCCAAGCGCCACAATGGTGGGGTGGAGCTCGAGGCCTACACGTATCCTCCACACCAGGCTCTACAAGAGGACTCACACACTGTAAAATGGTCTGGGTGAGTAAGCCAATCGACTTCATCATGTCCACCTCTACACTATCCTTAACAATGGAAGGAACAACGAAATGCTCCACCATGGGTCTGCCCAGGGCTCTCGGTGCCAACTGTGGATTACGTCGTCCAACGGGTCTATCGTGTGTGGAGCCCCCACCTCTACCCTGAAAGTCTAAGATGTCAAAATAGTTTGGCATTTTATTGAGGACAAACTTGCAATAGATTTTCCTCAAAAAGTATTGCGGCACCTCATGGTTATTGCATGGAGGTTGGTCAAATACCATCCACCACTACTCCCAAAATTTGTTTTTAATTAACTCATGGTGGCACCAATGGATGGGGAACCTCCTGCATGCATGGGACAAAGGTTCATTGGTTTTTGGGTCTATAAATAGGGCACACAAGTCAACTTTACTAATTTTTAGTTTTTTGACATTTGCATATGACAAACCACTAGCATAAAATTATCTCATCTCATGCCTCTTAGTTGACAAAAAATTCATTTGCTCGCTCATTTCTCCTACATGAGTTACAATTGACTTCAATGATTCAGCAATCCCTCTCCTATAAGGGTGGGTTTCGGCATGCTCGGTTAATCTTGCAATTAATTGTTCAATGTCTCAATTTATTGTTTTCAATTTGGTTTTGAATATTTTCTTGTGTTCCTTGAGGATGCCTATGAATTGATGGAGGGGTTTCGGGTTGTTCTTGTATAGGAGGCTCTTCATGAGGGGGTGATTGTGAATTCTCAATGTTTTAAGGTGGAGATTCATTCCCTGAGAATTAGAACAAAGTTTTATTATAAAAATCTATTTAAATTTGCATTCCAAATCAAATTCGAAATAAATAGAATAAAAATACATACCTCTTTGCAATCTTTGACCTCTCCGACGTGTTGGTGGCATCCTCATGGAAAATGGCAAGCTAAGGATGCAATAATGGAAGAGATTTGGTGAGCGCGAGTTGCAGACCTGAAATCCTCTTCCTCAAGCCACGGGTTGAAGATAAAATGAGGGTTTGAAACCTGATTTTTGCCTTTTATGTCAAATAAGACATTTGGCGCACACCATGGGTAAGTGCACCAATCTGTGACACAATTTAGGTGCCAAATTGAAAAAACATTGAAAAAAAATGCGAAATAAGTCATTTGGCATGCGCCAAATGACTTATTTCGCATTTTTTTTCAATGTTTTTTCAATTTGGCACCTAAATTGTGTCACAGATTGGTGCACTTACCCATTACATCATGTCCCCTGGGCTTACAAAAACTTTTGTGGATGACCTCCAAAAACTCATCCTGGTCACTTTAAAATGATGTCTATACTATTCTTGACTGTACACATGAATTTTTGTAGCATTGGACACTCAACAGTGATGACTAATCAATGGAGATCCAACTTCTTAAGAAGAGTCAAGTCCTTTGGATGCAGTATGCCCTTTCTAATGATAGTTTCCTGTAGGACTACAACGGTGTTGTGCAAATGATGCCCCAATCAACCTAGCCATCTTATGCCACAATATCCTTAAGAGCAACCCCTTCAGCCCCCAATTTTGACAATTCATCCACTTCTTGATTACCTTCCCTATATGTATGGTTAACTGTAAATTCTTCAAAGCATTTAAGCATTCTGACTATAACCATGAGAAGGCCTTCTAGCTTCCAATTTGTCATTGACACTATGCGCAAAGCATTAACTATTATCGTTGAATCCCCTTCCACCATAATCTTATGTAATTTAAGCTTTGTACATAGTTTGATTCCCATAAAGGTCATAGCCAACTCAACCATATTGTTCATTCCTATCGAAAGGGGGGATGCCATCCTCCCAACAATTATCCCATCCTAGTCTCTAATTATACACCCAACCCTCGAGCGCCCAGGATTACCTTTCGATGCTCCATCAAAATTGATTTTGTACCATCCATTTTCAGGAGGACACCACTTAACGTTTTCCCTTATAGCTTTTGAGGAGGCCCCATCACTGCTTGCAACCTCAGGCACCCTTAGGCCACCCCAATTTATTCTCATTGTTGCATCCCAATTGGAAAAATATGCCTTCTTCCTACCAGCCCTTGTCACCCTCACATTAACCACTTCCACGATATTAGCTTTTACCTTATTAAGGAATTCAGGAACCTTCAATTCCTTGTCCATAAAAATTCTATGATTTCGCTCCTTCCAAATTTCCCACACCATTATGGAGGGACACACCCTCCACATTTATGCATACGTTGAATTTTTTGGAGGTGTTAGCCAACCTTTCATCAAACTCAACAAATCACCTGGGAGTACCGTTGTCCACTGGAGCCTACCACAAAGCCACTGCCAACAATTTGAGGCAAATGGACATGTTACAAAAAGATGATCCTCAATTTCCTCTAAGAGCTTGCATAAAACACATCTCGACAGGCCATTGTAACCCATCTTCTTAAATCTATCCGCTGTGAGAGCTCTCCCTTGCATCGCTAACCAAGCGAAGATGCATGCTTTAGGTAAACAACATTTGTCCCAACAAAGTGTCCTCAAGATCTTGGCTTCTAATTCATAATCTTTCAACAAAATTTTGTATCCTTCCTTTGCGTTATACACTCTCGTGGGTGAGCCACACCATCTCAACTTCTCGTTGCCAGTTCTTGGGCATATTGTGCGATTTCTTAACACTTCCTCAAATATTGTCGCATCCTCCCTGACCATGCCAAGGGTGCTTACTTCCTTCCATCAAGACACCATCCCCCTTAATTAAGTCAACTATAAAATAGTCACTAACCTGATTACCCCATTTTTGTTTTGAAACTTCCATGATTCTACCTAAACCTGCCATGTCTGCTAATTTCTGGTGTATGCCCCAAGAATCTTCCCAGAATAGCATGGTATTTCCATTGTGAATGTCCCAAGACAAGTAGTCTCCCACTAACGATCTACAACTGCAAATAAAATTCCATACCCTGGAATCTTTTGGTAGTGTTGTGGTCATAAAGATGTCAGTGTTCTCTCCTCCTAGATATTTTTGATTCACTATCTTCACCCACTTCAGATCTTGATTTGCATAGATCTTCCATGCCAACTTCGCTCCTAATGCTTTATTTTGTAATGCCATTCTTTTAACACCAACCCCATCAAACTCCTTGGGTTTACAAACCTTCTCCCAACTAATTAAAGAAAACTTTTTTTGTTCAGTAGTACCTCTCCAAAAAAAATCCCGCATGCATTTATTTAATTTGCTACAAGTATTCGTAGGAAATGGTAAACAAGACATCATATATATGGGAATCATAGCCAAGACAACTCTTATCATTGTTAACCTTCCAGCCCAAGAAAGCCATTTATTTTTCTAGCAGGTGAGTTTGTTAGCCACCTTTGAGAGTAATTGCTCCCACAACTTGTTTGATCACAAGCCTGAGGCCAAGGGAAGACCTAAGTACTTGCATGGAAGATTCCCTTTTTTTGAATCCCAAAATCCACAAAATTTGGGCTTCCACCGCTGGCCTAGTGTGAAAAAAGAAAAATTTAGACTTTTGTAAACTCACCTCTTATCCCAAAGCTCAAGAGTAGTTTTCCAATAGACCCTTAAAAAGTTTGGCCTCTCGTGCATCAGCCACCCTGAGAAGCATAGTGTCATCTGCAAACTGTTGATGAGTCACTGACTCCAATCCATTTGTGATCACTATCCCTTTTAGACCTTTTTGGATCATGGCCAAGGACACCAATCTACCCAAGGCCTAAGCCATAGTAATAAAGAGAAAGGGGGAAAGAGGATCCCCTTGCATGAGGCCCTTGGATGCCTCAAAGAACCCTTTTGGTGAACCATTTATTAGAACCGAATACCTCAAGCAAGAGATCCAGTTAAATATCCATTCAATCCAATTATGATCGAAGCCAAAAGCTTCCAAAACCTTACACATGAATCGCCAATTAACTCTGTCATATGCTTTCTTAATATGCAATTTAAGCATCATGGACACCTTTTTTGTTTGTTTGTTTAATTAAATGTATTGCTTCTTGCACAATGATTAAGCCGTCCAATATGGACCTGCCTAACACGAACCCCATTTTCTCTTCCAAGATTATCGAAGGGAGAATTTCCTTCATTCTGTTAGCAATTGCTTTTGCCATTACCTTATAGGTTGTATTGCATAACGATATCAACTTATATTCCTCCAACTTTTCTGGGTTATCCTTTTTTGGAACCAAAGCAATGAATGTATTATCGAGCTCTTTCAAGACCCTACCCGATTCCCTTGAATCTTCAATTGCTTCAAATAGATCTCTTCCCACAATATCTTAGCAACGTTGAAAAAAGACTGCAGAAAAACCGTCCGGCCCCGAAGCTTTCTCTGGGTGTAACTGGAAGAGTGCTTGTTTTATTTCATCCTCCTCAAAGGGCCTACTTAGTTTATCATTGTGTTGTTGAGTCACCAATTTTGGAATTCTCTCTAACATACTTTGTTGGGCATGGATGTTGGATCCTCCCCAATCATTTAATAAATTTTGGAAGAAGTGCATAGCATCCCTTGCTATCTCTACGTCTGACTCCAGCTTACTATCATCCTCCATAGTGATTGAAGTAATTCTGTTTACTTCTCTTCTTATTTTGGTTGCCGAGTGGAAGAACTTTTTATTACTATCACCCTCTTTCAACCAGGTTTCCCTTGACTTTTGTCTCCAAAAGATTTCTTCTTTTGAGAGAATCTCTTCTAAATTTCGCAGTAATTCCTTCTCTTTAAGGAAGGAACAAGCATCCATACCATTTTCCATGACTTTTGAATTGAGGTTGCTCAATTCCTCTTCAATCTTATTCTTCTCTTCAAAAATATTCTTGAAGCTGAACCAGTTCCACTCCTTTATTTTTTATTTGACCCATTTTAGCTTGGAGCACAATCTATACATTTTGGAGCCTTCTTCATTTGATTCATTCCACCAAGTATCGACAAGCCCCATAAAGTTGGGGTCTTTAAACCACATGCTCTCCAATTTGAAGGGGCAATGCCTTGTCTTGTTTTCCACCTTGATTTCCAGGAGCATCGGTAAGTGGTCTGAACCAAAGAGGTTGAGAATTTTGCTTTCTAGGGAATAGGAGAATTCACTGATGTCCCCTAAAAAGAAAAATTTATCCAATTTTTCTAAAATTGCATTCAAACCCCGCCTCCTATTTGACTAGGTGAACACACTGTTGGTTGTAGGAATTTTAACAAGAGAGTTTCTTTCCATAAACTCCACAAAATCCACTTGTGCTTGCAGCCTCCTGTTGACCCCACCGCTTTTGTCCTCAGAACGTAAAATAGCATTTAAATCACCCCCTAGTACACCAAAGCCAACGTTCAAATTGTTGCACACTATGTCCAGTTCACTCCAAACCACCTTCTTTTGAATGCAGGAGTTTGGTCCGTACACATTGATGAGAAAGAAACATAGGTTCGAAGTGAAACAAGTCACTTTACAAGCCATCCAATGTGTCCCTTTCACCACTGCTTCCACCATCACTTTTTTGTGGTTTCCATAAGGTAATCAGTCCCCCAGAATGACCTTCAACTCCAACACATAACAACTTCCATACTCTCAAATTTGTTGCCTAGCCTTCCACCTCTACTTGATCCAATTTAGTTTCCTGTAACATACAAATATCAACCTGGGATGACATCAATTGGTGCTTCACCAAGCATTTTTTGTTAGGGGTGTTTAAGCCCCTAACATTCCAAGTTAATATTTTCATTGCCCTTCAGGAAGGGTTGCGCCCTTCCCTACTTTTAACATGTCCTTGAGTTTATTCTGTCCCATTGCTTCCCCGTCCACCTTTAACTTCTTAATGTGCGGAGTTCTGCCTCTCCTTTTGCTGTCCCCGCAATCAAGATTCAATCTAAGAGGTTCAGTTGTGTGTATTCCTAATTTTTCCCTCCCTTCAGGATTTGCAACCTCATCCAGGTTTATGATAAAATCCTTTTCCCTTGAATGATTTACTTTTAATTCATCTGATATGGGTTCTTGTTCTTCCAACACTGGCTCAACCAAGTCTTCTATAAAGAGGTCATGCTCCTCCTCTTGAATTGCCTGCACCCAGGTATCATTGATCAAATCTTTTATTTCTCTGTCCAAATTTTGATCCTCCTTTCCCTGAATTGGGTCACTCTGATTCCCTATTATTTTCTCCTCCACTTCTTGCACTATCTCTACTAGGTTTTTGCTTGCCCTTACCAATTCCTTCAAATTTTCAATGCCTGCCCCTTTCCCCAAAAGGTTGATCACCTCCGTTAGTTTGTTGTCAACTTTCCTATTGATCTCATTCGGTGCATCCTCCTTTGAAGTTTTTCCTTCTAAGGGAATCAAAACCACCAAGGACCCCTATTGGTCTTCCCCACCTGATACTTTTGACTTGGATGGCACATCGTGGGGCGGTGTAATTACCATTTTGGGGTTTTGTGACCTTTTCCTTGCAAGGCATTCATGATCTCCAACAAATGGTATCCCTCCATGTATCTTCCAAAGCCAAATCCAACACCGTAGGTTGGCATAGTGTGCCCCAACCCATTTTGATCTCTAATTCTTTCTATACCTGACTACTTGGTCTTGCTTCCACACAAATTCTTACATATAAGTTTTTCCCATCCGCCTCTAATCTTTCTTCTGTGCATATGAATTTGCCTAAACTGTCTCTAATTGCTTCTAAGACCTTTGGGGCCTAGAATTCAAAGGGGAGATTTGGTAATTTATACCAATCTTAAATCCATTCCATTTGGTGCTTACAAGGATCAAATCCAACCCGCCATTTGCTCATGTAAAAACCTTTTCCATCTATCAACCATACTCCATCTAGAATTTTGTCCCTTATTTCTATCGAGGGGTAGATAACCAAAAAAATCCTTTGCCAAAGTTCCGAGTTTCAGGTCTTCCCTCACCCACCTTTCCACCATTGGGTTAGACTGCTCCAATTCATATTTCTACCGAACCATCTTGCAATTATCCTTTGTCTGTCCAGAAAATGTATCGAAGGTCCTATAACCTTTGCACTTAGCTCCAACACAACTTTATTTCCCCTTCGATTGCCACTACTTCGCCATTCAATCTCAATCATGACACAACATTTGGGGGTGCCTTATTCCAGTGATTCTCCATCAGCCTTTTCGGACCCCAATTACCCCTTCTGATATTCCATTTCCAAAGTCTCCCATTCCTAGTTTTTCCATGTTGCCTACCACTAGGTTCAAAGTTTGAATTTTGCCTCCATTCCTCTTGCAAATCCCTAGCCCTCACCTGTTATAGCAAAATCCCTTGCTTAGAGTCCTTCGCCCATGAGAATGATGAATCCTTCCGGGCGACTCCAACACACTCTACTTCCCTTTCTACCACCTCCTTGCTCTTGCCCTTAGCAGACTTCCCAAGAGTCTTCTGAATTTTGTGCCTCCCTGTGAATTTTTGACCTTCGCTACCTCCCTCCATTTTGCTTTTTGGAATCTATAATTCTTGATTCAATTTATTATAATAATGTAACCATACATGCATTGAAGAATAATTAATTTGATGAAGAATGTTAATTAAAAAAGTATATATTGATGCCTTTGAATGTATGAAAAATATAATAGAAGACTTAAGAGATCACACTCAAACTAGATTTATATAAAGAAGTGTGAAAAAAAAACACAAAAAAATGGACTTATAAAAAGAGGACATAGAAATACATGTTCAATAGATATATAAACACACGATGAAAATAATACATGATGAAAGAATACAAGTTTTAATCATATTTTAAAATTGTTAACAAGAGAATGGACTCATGAATAAAAAGCATATGAATTTACATTTAACAAACCTTTTGCAAATTTGCTTCCAAATTTCTCTTTCATATGCATTGTTGTATTGTTCTACTTTACCTTTTTAGCCATTTATCTCTTGAAAAGAATCTCCAAATCAATGGAATCTCATTATTTTTTGTTATGTTAAGTGAGGATGTTAATTTAATGACTTATATACGTAATTTTCCTAGAAATTAGATTTGACATTCCTTTTAAGCACCAAAACTAAATGCATTATAGTTCATTGACCTTCTAAATCCTTTTAGAATAAGAGATAATTGAATGTGTGTGTTGTCTAAAATGAATGGAAATGAATCCTTTTATACCAATACATAAACACACAGACAAAATAGGCTTTAGGTGAGGAAGGCAAAGGGAGTCAATAAGCCAATTTGAATTTAGGTGAGTTGAGTTCATAATTATGAGAATGACCACATGATTGTGGACTTGGTGTAGGATAAAATAAATGGAATATATCATGATAAACATAGAGTTTAGAAATTAATGCATTTATTATTATTGATAATCAAATGGATATATCAAATGTACTAGAACATGTGTGCATATAAGTGAGCTATTAATAAGCATAAGGTCCTATACATAGATGAAGGTGAGGTAAAATCTATGTAGATGTGTTTGACTTTACATTAGAGTATGACATTTGTCATCATGCACATGTACCAAGACATTGTCCAAAAATAAACACAAAATTAAAAAGAAAAAGTCATCATAATACATTTTCACCCCTATAATTATATAAAGAGATAAATCATTTTTCATCTTTACAATAATAAAAAAAATATAATACTTGAAATAATTAATAATAAAGATAAAAATAAATGAATTATTTTTTATCCTTACAATTTTATAGGAAATAAAACTGTTGAAATGATTAAAAATAAAGACAATTTTCAAAATAAAACTATTGAAATAATTAAAAAATAAGACAATTTTCGAAAGACAAATTCAACTAATATTTTCCAACTAATTTTTTAATTAAAAAAACTCATCTCAACTTTAACAATTATATTATATATAGAAATTAAATCCAAATTTTACAATTACTCATCTCAACTTTACAATTATATTATATATAAAAATTAAAGAAAAACATTAAATTTAATAATTACATCTATTAAAACTAAAACAACAATTATATTATATAAAAAAATTAAACCAAAACATTGAAATTTACAATTACATCTATTAATACTAGAACAACAAGAAACATTAATTCCAACGTGTTATTATTCATTTAATTCATACATAATGCTTAAAATTAAACATAGTCAGTTCTTCCTCTGCCTAGCATTGACAATTTTAAACCTACAATTATAATCCCCTTTTTCCTTTATTTATTTTTAGGCAACGCATGTGGGATTAATAATCTTGTATCAAACCCAATATTTTTCTTATTTTGCACAACAGACCAACATTGAGGTGCTTGCTTCCGCATGGCAGAGTGGTAAGGATAACGACTTCCTTCTATATATCCTGCAAAGTATACTTTCTTCCATAGTCATTGATGAAATATTTGAGACACAGGGGTTGATTCTACAGTTTTTATACCTCCCACAGTAGCAAACAAAAAATAAAATCCTTCGAAACAACAGACACAAACAGTAAATGATTTACATAAATGGGAAATGTATGTGAAAATAGGAAAGGTACTCTAAGAGGGCTCCAGATAGTCTGACCACCTAAGCAGTCACCGCTTAGAGTGTGCTGGTTAAGCTGACCCCTCTCGCAATGATCATTTAATGGCTGGCACAAGCTAAAGGCTCTACCGAGGAAATTGTTGACCAGTACCAACTGGCCTATGTGATTGGACCTGAAAGAGATGAATCATGAGTTAGATCACAGGAAACCTAGGAAAGTAGAATATCAAGAAGACTGGACAAGCAAATGCCAAGTGAGGATTTCGTCCCACCTGGGTCTAGAGCTATGGAGATTTTTGTCTCCTAAGCCTCCAAGGAAAAGCTTGTCCAATCTATGATGATTAATTCAAACATAAGACTCCATATAAATATGGAACACAAGAGCGTCTTTCCAAATGGGTTGGTGAGGTCCAAAAATAAATAAATTTAAATATTATTTAATAATTTAAATTTATTTTAAAATAATAGATATTATTAATATTTTAATTATTATTTAAAATTCAGATTTAGTGTTTACAAACACTAATTGCTACCATAATTCAAATTTAGGTCCTGATCAAATCGGGGACATGACATCTTTAAGGTCATCTAATGCTCTCTTATTAATATCGATATTGAGAATATGGGTAGGGATGTTCTAGAGGGGGAGGTTAGAGAAATTGTCTTCTCCTTTGATCAATTCAAAAGCCCTAGGGCCTAATGGTTTCCCTCCTACATTCTTCTAAACTTATTAGGATAAAGTTGGAGTGGATGTCACTAAAGTTGCCTAGGAATTCTTTGTCTAGAAATATATTGATGGAAATCAATAATACCCTTTTGGTCCTCATGCACAAGAAAATAAAGGCTAACACTATGGAGGATTTCTACCCTATAAGCCTATACAACATAGTTTACAAAAACTACTAGTTTTAAGAATCTAACCATTCTTGGATAGAATTATCCATACAAACCAATGTGGATTCATCTTAGGAAGATAAATCCTAGATTTTATATTTTTCCATTAAACTCTTTTATCCATGGACAAGATTAATATGGAGAGTATCAATCTAAAATTAGAGATATTGAAAGCCTCCAACAAAGTCTCTTGGGAATTTTGTTGAAAGTGTTGCAAAGGTTCATATTTCATTAAAAAAATTTGAATCTTTTAAAGCATTATTTAATCACTTATAAGTCATCTAGTCTTAATGGATAATGGATTAATTCATCATCCAGTCTTAATGGATCAATTCATCATGCAGTCTTAATAGATTAATTCATCATCCAGTCTTAATAGATTAATTCATCATCCAGTCTTAATGGATTAATTCATCATCCAATCTTGAAGAATTAGTCCATTGATGGTAATGGATGGAGGTTGCTGAAGTAGAAATGTGATGCAATTAATTTAGTGTACAAAATATAAAGTATATAAAATTTATTTAAAAAAAAAGTAACACTAGGTTTCTAAGGGCTCACAACGTGTGAAGCGCAGTGACCAACAAATGGAAACCCACTAAACCAAAAGTAATGGTAAACTAAAAATGATCAAAAAAAATGATTGATATGACTGATATTTTTTTTTATATTTTTGATTAAATATGAGATAATACGAGATCTAGGGGGTTCTAAGACTTCAACAGAGACAAGGTAAGCCACATAAAGGAAAAATACAATCTAATGAGGACTCATTGACATAAACTAATATGGAAACACTATGGTATTGATATATAGATTGAAACATAATGATGCAATAACAATTTTTTGTATTTGATAAAATACAACACTAAGATACAAGCCAAGGGGTCTTAGAACTATAATGAGGCTAGGGGATTGCAAAATAAAAATATGGACAAAAGAGCAATATTAATTGGTGGGAATGGGTTGGGATGATTATGGATATTCTAAGAGGGTGGTTACATACATTATAATATAAAACCAAATAAATATAAAACTATAGTACAATGCAAAACCCAATCTAGCAATTACAAAAACATGAAAATAACATACCTTTGCTCAATGATTTAACTCTAGAGGATGTTGTGAGGCTCATAATTTTTTTGCAATATCTTGATGGAAATCTAAATTTATGAAGAATCGATCTAACCACTAAGACTCACTTTTTTTTTTTTTTTCTCTTGCTCAAAATTTGAAAAGTTTCTATTGTAATGTTAAAATGAGCTATTATGAGCACTTTTTAATGGGTTTTAAGAGGGAATTTGGGTTTGAAATGCATCAGACTATCCTATTTTAAGGCTACTTTTATGCTTGTAGATATGAAACCTTGAATTTTAAAATGTAACAGAATTTTAAGGCCACTTATGGTATGTAGATACGAAACCTTGAACTTCAAAATTACATGCTAGGGTGGTGTATCTAAAGACCAACACTAATTCATTTGAATTATCTACAATTTATCAAGGAATAAAATGAAATCTATCACATGCATGCTCAACATTACAATCTTGTAACATTAAAACTACATTAGTATACCAAGAGCGTACTGCATGATTGTGCATTGTCCTCAAATCTTGGTTCATTGTTGTTGAATAGCCTTGGCCAAAGGAGCACAAATCATTGTCCAACAAACTACCAAATGTTATCTTAAAATTGTTTCTCCAAGTGCGCACATGCCTGATCAAAACAAACCTTTCCTAAATAATATAATCTTGCCAAATTATTTCCATAAGTATAGTTCAAATCGATACATTCAATTCACTTCTCCAAGTGCGCACTTGCTTGTTCAAGACAAACCTTTTCTAAATAACATAATCTTGCTAAATTATTTCCATAAATATAGTTCAAATCGATACAAACATAAAGATCAAATCCATATGAACAACCTTAAACTTTACCATCAATAGAAAATTATAGTCTAACAAATCCAAATTTTATAATTCACTAACAAGTCAATTAATAACATTATATCAATCCCTCTTCATCAAATTAAAAAGTAAATACTTTGATCACTTTATTCAATTCCCACATTTATAACATTATCCGTTATAATCCCATCTCTAAATCCTAAAGTTTCATTACAATATAAGCACAAGCTTTGAAGTCCTGCACAAATTTTAAATAACTAACGAACGTCGGGACTTTCGAGACAAACCTTTTTTGTAAACATGGTACCAATTTTTATCCTTTTATCTTAGCCAGCTCGACTCCGTGCAGGTTGATTTTGAAAAGCATGCAGGACTGCTCCCAAATCTTTTTCCAGCCCAAAAGACGAACGCATTATGCATTGGGCATGATTTTTTAATAACAAATTCCAAAGACCCCACTAATCCCGTTTTAAACGCTCACTTCGCTCCGCTACGACAGCTCAAGCTTTAGAGCGATTGCCTTCCCTAACCATGGCCCCTCTAAATATGCCCCCTGGCTCAATTCTACTCTCCAGTTGCGTAATCTTCCCATTCCCATCAAATTCGCCGCTTAATTTTCTCGTCTGCGGCCACACATTGAATTTAGCCATGAAGGCCATGTAGTTGAAGCCAATTCTATCGGAGGTCTCGAGATCGACTCCGGCTGTCTGCCTTCTGACTCTCTGAGTGACATTGTATAGCAGTCACCCCTTTTTATTTGGCGTATGCTTTGGAGCTCAGTCGCTGTTGAATCTCTCGTTCGGAAGCCTCGAAGAATTCTGCGTGTTGTGGTGATTATTACATTTAATTTTTAAGGTACTCTCTGCATTTCTTAGGGTTTATTTTGACATGTTCCCATTTAACGTATATTTCTTTTGAAGTATATTCATTTGCCATATGTTTATTTGACTCGTATATTTTTAATATCAGGGAATTTTGGTTTTGAGCTTAAGCTTTAAAGAATTGGAGTATATAGGCCAAACGCTTACATAGTTAAAAAAACTTAAATCTCAAGACATGCGTTGTCTGGTTTAGGGTTTATGACTTATACTCAGTGTTTCTATGTTTGAGCGAAATTTGATTTTGAGCTTAAAAGGGATTTGGAATATTATGTACACACTTAAATGAACTTCAACATAAAAGGTTACGCTATGATGTCTTATTCAGGGTTTTTAACATAATTCAATGATATTATGTATGTTTTAAGTGAAATTTGATATTGTTTATATGTCCAATTAAGCTTTAACTTCCAAGGCATGGCCCACTTATGATTATATTTTTGTTTTCACTGAAAATTGGTTTTTGACATAACTCAATGATTATATGTTTGTTTTCAGCGAAAGTTGGTTTTGAGTTCATACTTTAAAAAGCAATTTGGAATACATGGATGATATAATTGCCTATATAAACTTAAATTTCAAAGCGCACTGTCTTGTTTGAGGTTCTTAACATATACTTGATCGGTATATGTTTACTTTCAGTGAAGATTGATTTTAAAAACTTGGAATAAATGCACAATATATACATTTATTTTTGGTCTTGATTGATTTTGAGCTTTGAAATTAAGAAAAAGCCGGAATTTATGACCTGAAATGTATTGGGTTCAGGTCAATTAAGCTGATTGAAGTGATTGATTAAGGGCTTTCTTTATACATTTTTCAATATTTTGTAAAATTCAATTTAGGTTAAATTTTAGAGTATTTAGAAATAAATTGGTACACTTGAAATAAAATTCAGAGTGACGATTTTACAGGGTTTTGGAAATAATAGTTTTTTAAGTTACCTTATCCTACCTAGATATTAAGTTCTAGGGTAAATTGCTTTTAAGTGTAAATCATTTGAGATATGGCTTTGAAATATATTCTGTGGTTGTCTGGAATAAGTTTGAGTTTAAAAAATAGACATGAAATATATCTGATGTGGACAAATCAATGCAGGTGAATATTTTATCCAGGGTTTGTTAATACTTTTATCAGTAAGCTTAACCTAATCAACTATTTATTTTCAATTTTTCAGTGAAATTGATTTTTTAGGTCAAAGCTTTTGAAATATAGGCTTCAAGCATATTGGTTCAGCTGAAACAAGCTGAGCAAGAGGTTCTATCCAGGGTTTGGGCTATGTTTTGTCTGTAAATTAAACCTAAGTAGAATTTTATGTTTTGTCTGTAAACTAAACCTAACTAGAATTTTGAATTTTCCCGTAATTGGTGAAAGCATTTACGACATAGCCTTAATTATATAATAATATATGGTTCAGCTGAAATAGTTTAAAAGCGGAGGAAAGAGTTTTATCCAGGGCTTGGGCAATAATTTTGTCAGTAGGATAAGCCTAGCGAGATTTTTCTGTAATTGATTTTCTTAAAAGAATTTATGTTTAGTCTTTCTGATTAGCTGCGTTTTGACAGAAGTAAACCAAAGCAGAGGTGCACCACTGAAGGATTTTAGCATTTCTGTTATTGCAGAGTTCTGTTTTATCATGTTGTTTTTAAGTATATTCTATTCGCTCACTGTCATTTTGTTAAGGAAGCTATTTTATTGTCATTGACTTTGTTCTGCAATTCCAGCTCCATTTTAGGCACAGTTCTTTGTTTGGGTCTCCATGCATGTTTTCCCTAGTTGGCCAAGCTTCCTTTTGTGTTCCATGCTCTGCATTAATGAGATTTATCTTTTTAGTTTGCCATTTAATTGATACAAACACTAGATTTTAGTAACCATTTTGAAATGCAGTCCTGAATGCTGAATGCTTTGGAATTTTTATGGTGGTTTGATCATGAGTGTATCTGTTTAATGTTGGTTAAGCCTAACGAAATGCTTGAGAAGAACTATGTTGGTTCAGAAAATTAGTTTTCCCAAGAGTCAAGGGTGATTATTTACATGGCTTATTTCATCCTTAAGGAATTATGGAGAATTGTCCAATTGGATGAAAGCCTAATTAATGTATTAGTTTTATTTCAAGAAAGGATGAGTTAGAAGCATCGATCTATCTAGTTTGAGCTGCAGTTTCTATCAATTGATGTATTTGGGTTTTGTGATAGTTTTAACTTTTATCTATACTGTTGATAAGACAGATTTAGAATTCATCGTTAACCATGTGAACCATATGGATTATATTCATTAATGTGATTTGTATACCTACCTCCAGTGAACATGTAAAACATATATTTCCTTTATAGAGGATGCCATTTAAGCATTTACCTTATGGTTATTAGGGTATACTCAGCAGGGTGTAGGTGAACTTGTATAAGCATAGACTGCCTCTATAGTGAATGACATCTAAGTATTTTCCTTACAATGACCAGTGTCCACTAAGTTGGACGTCGATGAACTAAAGCAATGGATCAAAGCAACAAATTCTAGGGGAAAAAATGAGGCAGGATATCATTTCAAAATACCCAATAATTCTTATAAAAATTGAAGCCTGAAAATAAATTGTTGGGTGCTCTATGAGTATTAGCATATTTTAGGTTTTTGTGGCTTTGATTGCTGATCACAACACATATCTTAGATCTCTGTGAGATTTTAATTCTATTTTTAAATTGCAGCTATTTTGCACAAGTATAGGACCCCATCCTTTGGTAGTGTTAAGGTCTTTATAATGGTGCTCTCCATTTCTCAAGCATCTATTGATGCAGATGTGATTAGTGGGCTTATCAATGACCATGGCCCCAAAGAAAGTCCACAAGTTTGTGCAGAAAGTTTATCTTGAGATGATGTACTTCATTTTGAGGAAGTTCCTCTTGATTTAATTTTGCGAATGCTCAATTTTGATATTATCATATAAAATGCTTGAAAAGATTACTTTAATAGGATATTTTGTTTACTAAATCCCTTCTAAAAGCATGCTGAAGATCTGGGTCAAGGTTGCTTGGCAGCCACATGGAGCCAGCTTGAGGTTGTTTAGAATATGACTAAAAGGAATTTTTTTTTTAGTTCTTTCAAACTTAAACGTTCTTCGGCTATTATCAAGCATGGCTTGGGTTTATTAAAAAATCCCTTCTAAAAGTATACTGAAGAGCTGGGTGAAGGCTGCTTGGCAGCCACATGGAGCCAAGCTTGAGGTTGTGTAGAATATGACCAAAGGGTATTTTCTTTTTGGTTTCTTCAAAAACATTCTTCAGCTATTGTCAAGCATGGACTAGGTTTACTAAAAATGCCTCTATTATGTTTTCTCCTTGGATGTGAGATTTTGTTGTTTTAGACAACGACAAGCTCAAAGTCCTTGTTTGGATTGGATTTCTTTATTTGGCTTTGTGTTTAAGGGCTTTTGTCAATGGGCTTATCAAACCCTTGGGGAGGTTTATACACCAAGAGTTGTTATGTACCCAAGAATATGATATAATGGGGTGATGGAGTTGACATGTGGAACAATACCTTTAGTTAGTTATATTGGGTTATATGGATAAATTATATAGTTAATTATATTGGATAATAAGTCAACCTATGTTTGGATTAGTGGTTTACCCCTTCATGTTACTAAGAGGTCTATATATAAGAGGCGAATATCATTGTAAGGGAGATGTGAAGAGTATTATAGGTGTTTGGGATCTCATGTTGGAGATATATGTGAAGTGGCTTCTTCCATAAGGAGTGTTGTTTAGTGTCCTACCTTAAGGTTTTATTTGATGTAGGAGCATCTTAGGCTTTAAGAGCAATTTTGCATCACCCCAAAAGTATTTTCTTTTTTCTTTTTTTTGGTTTGTTTGTAGGTTTTCATCAACATTCTAGTCTTTATCCAAACACCACAAATCCTATTGTAGTTCATTGCTGTCGCACATTTCACTTAGCAGTTGGGAATACATGTTCCACATTAAGCCTATAACGTAACCTTCTATTTATGGTAGATTATGATCATTGCAAAGGCATATTCTAGTTCTAGACTCTATTGGAGATAATAGGATAACAACTAGATTTATTATTCAAAGTTTGTGGCACCTTTTGGAAGCATGCATCGATTAAGGAACATGTTTCCAAATTCATTAGACCTAGGAGAGCTTATGGTATGAATCACATCAAAATTCATCCATCTATCATTACTACATTCATTCTAGAAGATTCCATCTACGTGCTTGGTTGATTGCACATTACACTTGGCATTGAGCTTTGCACCTCCTTGTAGTTGATTGAGATCATACCCAAGGCTAAAAACTAGTATATAAACATTTCTCATGATCATTTGAAGGCAATTGGTTCAATTCCTAGCTTGGCATTGATGTTGCAATATCATTTAAATTTTGTAATTCATACATAGTTGTGTCCATATATATCTTTGAAGGCTGCAGCCTCATGTTATAAGCCCTTGTCGCAAGCTGTAATATTTCCATGACTGAGAATCAATAAAGATCAAATTGTTGTTTCTTTGTATTTCTGCTGTGTGATTGTTTATTAGGCTCCATGGTTGGATAGTCCTTAATTGGATCCTTCAACCATAACTGCAATAATTGGTATTAGAGTGAAAGGTTTGGAATCTTGAAAGTTTTGGTTTTAAACAAATTGTCAAACTTAAGGGAGTTTGCTAGAAGCTTATAAAGATAGCACCTACTATGAGGTAGTTTGTAGAAATGATTATGGATAGACCATTGACTTGAGGCAGGTTGTATTAGATCCTAGGGTGAGACGCCTTTGTTAAGAGTTCAAGGTGTTGCTAATATTGTTTGGAGGATGGAAGAAATGCTTGAAATGATGAAGGTTTGATTACATGATGTGGATGATGATAGAAAAAGAGGTTTAAACCCTAGAAATGGTGATAAATGTGATGAGGATGACAGTGAAAGAGGAGAAAATGCACAAGTTGTTGAGCAAGATGTAGAAAACCTAGAAGAGGATGAAACAAATCAAGTGAAGGTGTTAAAGGTTACTTCCAAAATTGGTAAGAGATTGAGAATTGAAATTTCTAATTATTCTAGTGACTTGAATCTTGAGGAGATAGATTGATTGAATAAATGATTTAGAAGAATATTTTGAGTATGAGGAGATTTTAGATATTGAAAGGGTTAGATTTGTTAAAACTAAATTAAAGGGACATGATGTTTGGTTGAAAGAAGTACAATTAGAAAGAAATACATGGGGAAAAAAAAGATAACAAAGTGGGATACAATGGTAGTAAAATTGAAGAATCAATTCATACCTATTGACACTGAGTTAGAATTGTTGAAGAGGTAATAAAATTTGAGACAAAAGGATAAAATAATGAAGGAATATATTGAAGAATTTTACAAGATGGCCATTAGGAGTGGACATAGTGAAGCGAGCAAAGAAAAGGTTTCAAGATATGTTAATGGACCGAGAGGAAGTATTTAGGAAGAACTAAGCTTAGTGTGATTAACAGCAATAGAAGAATCATTTCAATTTGCCTCAAAGGTAGAAGAGAGGTTGGACAAGAGATTCCAAAGAAGTAGATCTCATTATGATGATAGAAGTCTCTGCAATGAAGATGTAGGAGCAAGGAAGAGTATCAAGTTACTATCAACCCACACCACAATGATGGCAATTCGTACCACAATGATGGAGGAAGCAACAATTCTTACCACAATAGTAGAGAAGGAAGATGTGGTAGAAATGAGAGATCATATTTTTGTTGAACTAGGTTCAAGTTTGGAGGACAATGACATTGAGCATTTGTATGTTACCAAGGCCAAGGGAGCACTAATAAGAGATCGAAAGGTAGTGAAAGAATTGCATATGTAGAAGAGGAATCTAGAGGATCTCAAAGTCTAATTGACAAATTAGACAAAAGTGATTCATTAGTCATGAGAAGATATTTATTGAGAATAGATGTTGTGGATGAAGATCCAGTGCAAAGGAAAAGTTTGTTTAGAATAGTATGCAATGGGAGGTAAGTATTGCAAAGTCATCATTAATAGTGGTATTACAGAATACAGATAATTTGGTTTCAAAAGAAATGGTTGACAAGTTTTGTGTGATATTATGCCAAGTGCCAACAGATGTATGTCATATGTTGTTGTGTAGACCATGGCAATATATAGGAAAGCTATACATGATGGGAGAAAGAAAGAATGCCGACACTATAATAAAGAATGATAAGAGGCATACCTTAGTCTTGTTGAAGGAGAAAGAACGTCAAATGTGTGGTAATGCCAAGATTTGTTTAGTGGATGCAAGGAAATTCCTAGATGGTTTGAAACATGAAAATATGTGTTTTGCTTTGATTCCAAGGGCATATGACATTGCAAGCATAACATACACTACCACAAATACACTCAAGGTGTTGCAGAAGGAAATTTTAGAATTATTGATAGAGTATAAGGATATCATATCAAATAATGTGTTGAGTGGTTTGCCACTAGTAAGGAGTATCGGTCACCATATGGACCTAATTCTAGGAGCAAGTTTACCAAATAAGGTGGTGCATAGGATGACACCAATAGAAAATGAAGAATTGAATAGACAAGTGTAGAGTTGTTGAGGAAAGGATTGATTAGAGAGAGTTTGAGCCCATGTGTGGCACTCGTGGTACTAGTACACAAGAAGGATGGTGAGTGGAGGATGCGTATAGAGTCGAGAGCAATAAATAAGATCACAATCAAGTATAGATTCCCATTATCAAGTAGGATGATATAATAGACTATTTGAGTGGAGCAAACTATTTTTACCAAGATTGATTCGAAGTGTGATTATTATTATCTTTCTATTGACTAATCCATTGAGTACATTTATGAGGTTGATGAATGAGGTTTTGAAGCACTTCTTCAATAAGTTTATCATTGTTTATTTTGATGATATTTTGATAAGAGTACTTGAAACATTAAAGACTAGTGTTGCAGAGATTGAGAGAAGAAAAGTTGTTGATCAATGTCGAGAAGTGTAGCTTCATGAAGAAAAAAATGGTATGGTTGAGATTCGTAATCTTAGTTGAAGGATTGAAGATGGATCTAGAGAAAGTTAGAGCCATTGTCGAGTGGCATACACTTGTAAAAGTAGGAGAGATGAGATCTTTTCATGGTTTCACAAGCCTTTGTAGAAAGTTCTTTAGAAATTTCAATGGTATTTGTACACCATTAATTGAGACTATAAAGGGACACAATAAAGAATTCAAGTGGACATTAGGAGCAAATTGAAGTTTTGAATACTAGAGAAGGGGACAAAACAACCAATGTTAGCGGTTCCAAAGTTTAAAAAGGTATTTCAAGTTGATTGTGATGCAAGTGGAAGTGCAATAGTAGCAATGTTGAGGCAAGAAGGAAGACCAATGTTGAGCCAAGAAGGAAGATCAATAGCATATTTTAGTGAAAAGTTGAATGACACAAGAAGGGGATATTTAGTCTATGATCAAAAATTTTATGTCATAATTCAAATCTTGAAGAAGTGAAGACATTACTTGTTGCCATAGGGATTTGTATTGTATAGGAATCGTCAATTCTTGAATATTTGAATAGTCAAGGTAAGTTGAACCAAAGACATATGAGATGGGTAGAGTTCATGTAGAGTTATACTTTTGTGAAGCATAGGAGTTGAAAATCAAATAAGGTTGCAAATGCATTAAGTAGGAGACATAGTTTGTTGATTGAAATGAAGATAGAAGCAATGGGATTTAATGAGCTAAAGACATTGTACAAGTAAAATCTTGATTTTGCAAAAGCATGGAAAGCATGTAAAGAACCAACAAGTGTGGTTTGAACTAAATGGCTTGATTATTTGATTCAAAATGATAGGTTGTTAAAAAACCCAATTGTGTATTCCTAGAAGCTCAATGAGGGTAAATTTGATCAAGGTAAATCATAGTGGCAATTTAATAGGTCATTTGGGCGTAGATAAGTCAATAACATTGGTGAGTGAGCTACTTTTGGCCGTGAATATAGAAAAATGTGAGAAAAGATGTTCAAGGCTATAAATTTTTTCAAGTAGCGGAGTAGTCAAAACGTTGGGTTGCATCAACTATTATTAGTTTCAAAGAAACCGTGGGAAGATTTTTTATCGGGAATGCTTAGAACACAAAGAGGACATGATTCTATATTTGTAGTTGTGGATAGCTTTTTGTAAGATGGCACATTTCATTCCATATAAGAAGACAAATGATGCGATACATGTAGCTGATCTAGTTTCAAAGAAGTAGTGAGATTGTAGGGGTTACCAAGAAGTAAGTATAGTTTGAGACAAAGGTAATAAGTCTGTTGGATACTTTTTGGAAGACATTGTGGAAGAAGATGAAAATAGATTTGAAGTTTAGTTCAATTTATCACCCATAGATTGATGGACAAACAAAGGTTGTGAAGAAGAGTTTGGACATTTTTTTGAGATGTTTGGTTGGGGAGAGGGCAAGAAATTGGGATTTGATTTTAGTGCAAGTGGAGTTTTCTAATAGAATTTAATAAGCAACGATAGGGAGAACACCTTGCTTATGGTAGTAGTCCAAGGAATCTA
>CM021106.1:391304781-391427315 GCA_007115665.2 Sequoiadendron giganteum
AGAGGGGGGATGGAGATACTTGAGAGAGAGTGAGAGAGAGAGGGAGAGAGATAGAGTGAGTGAGAGAGAGGGAATGGGAGAGAGATAGAGGGAGTGAGTGAGTGATAGACCTAAGAGAGGGAGAGGGGGTAGAGGGAGAGACTTGAGAGAGAGATACAAAGAGAGAAAGATAACAACCTAAGAGAGGGAGATGGAGTGAGAGATATAAAAAGACCAAAGAGGGAGAGAGAGAGGGAGAGTGAGAAAGGGGATTGGAGTGAGATAGATTTATTTAGGTACCTATGTGGGAGGGAAAGAGACCTGACATAGGGGATTGGACTGAGAGAGTAGTCTAGGTTGTGTGGGAGGGAGTGAGACCTGAGAGATAGAGACTTCAGAGGGATAAAGAGTTATCCAGTTATGGTAATGAGTTAGAGAAGGTATGAAAGGTAAAACCTCAACTATCCATCTACGATCATAAACTGTGCACTCAAAGCATTATCAAAGTTGTTCACCAAAGAGGGGAAATTCTAGTTCTGTGCAAAGCAGGCCATTTGGTGCTTGCCAAATGGCCTACTTTGGACGTGTTATTTAATAGGATTTGCCAAATTTTCTCATATTTTCCTTCATGCTCCCCGTCTCATTTGCACGTCTTTCAATGCAAGTTTATAAAAAAATTGTGATAATGTTATCCTCTCTTTTAGCTATATAAATATAGAATTCTTTTTTCATTTTGATTTAGTTAAGGTTTCGATCCATGGCTTCTATTGTAAATGCCTTCCTTTTTGGTCAAAAACCAGCATGTGCTAGGTTTAGGATAGATTTTTACACATTCATCAGAATTTGAAACAAATTACATTTTTTGAAACTAGACTCCATTCTACACATGATTAAAAAGAAAAATCAATTTTCGATTAGTTTGTAAAAAATTTGGGGGGAGCACGCTCAAATTTCAGTTTTTCAGGATGTGTCCACTTTGAAAATTCATAAAATATTATATGTTCATTAAAAAAATTATCCGAAAGAAGGAGAATAAACTTGGTGTTAGCTAATTTCTTGCCATTGGGATTTTTGAAATTCTAAGAAAAAGTTAATCAAAAAGGGGGGAGCCCTCAGGCACTATGCTATTTTTTTTGATAAAAACAAGACCTGTTTTGGTCCCCCCCTTTTTGAGACCCTTAATCTTCCTTAATTTCAAAAAAAAATAGTAGCTTAGAAACTATACTCGGAGCACTTCAACTTTTGTTCTTTCCGCATCTTGAAATTTTGAGCATAACTATCTTCATTTTCTCATGCAAATCAGATTTTGCTGATTTCAAAAAAAAAAAAAAGTGGCATCTTAAGAGCCAAAATTGTGTCACAGATTGGTGCACTTACCCAAAGAGTAATATGAAGTACCACACAAATATCCAAATACCTCTTAAAAAAATTCCAATGCTCTCTACCAAGGTTAGACATAAACCTGCTCAATACTCTCACTACTTGGGCTATATCTGATCTAGTGTAAACCATTGCATACATTAAACTACCAATGACACTAGCATAAGGAACATTAGACATTTCTTCAAAATCATCATCAGAATTAGGATACATGTCTAAACTCAACTTAGTACTAGTTGGAAATGGAATATTTATTGTTTTACAGTCATGCATATTAAACCTCTACAAAATAGTATCAACATACTTACTCTAACTTAACCAAATATTTTTATGAACCCAATCTCTACCGATCTCCATCCCAAGAATATACTTTGCAGCCCCCAAATCCTTCATATCAAATGTGCCAGAAAGCTGAGTCTTAATCTCCTTAATCATCACCTTGTTGTTACCCATAAACAATATGTCATCAACATACACGACAATTATTAGAATCTGATCATCAATAACCTTAATATAAACACAATGACCCTCCTCACTTCTAGAAAAACCCAATTTTAATGCAAAGGCATCAAAATTCTAGTACCACATCTTGGGTGACTATTTCAAACCATATAAAGATCTCTTTAACTTGTAAACCAAGTCTTCTTTTCCTTTCACAACAAAACTATCAAGTTGTCACACATAAATTTCTTCCTCAAGATCCCCATGCGAGAAATTAGTTTTAACATCCATTTTCTCTATTTCAAAATCATAAGCAACAAAAATAGATAATAGGAATCTAATAGAAGTTAACTTAGCAATGGGAGAAAAAATTTCACCGAAATCAACTCCCTCTCTCTAGGAGTAGCCCTTGGCCACCAATCTAGCCTTGTACCACTCTAACCGACCATCTGCTCCAAATTCATTTTTAAATACCCACTTGCATCCAATGGGCTTCCTTCCTTTGGGAAAACTCACAAGATCCTAGGTAGCACAACTATCCATAGCCATCATCTCGTTTTGCATGGCTTGCATCCAAGACTCGCTTTCTTTTGAAGAAAGAGACTCCTTGTAGGATCTAGGTTCATCACCAGTAATCAGCAAAGAAAATACACAACGAAAATTGGATGAGCTATACAACTGGATTTTGTTGCCTTGTGGATCTTCTCAAGGTAGGAGTAAGGGGCTCTTGCTGCTCTTCTTCTTCTACATGATCATCTTGGACATCATCTGAACTCTTTGAACCCTCTTCTTCTTCTCCATCCTCAAGTCCATCTAGTTGTTCTTCTACATGCGTATCTTCCTGTTTTTAAATCTTTGTCGTGAAGTGCATTATTTTTGTCTTATCTTTCTCCTTTGTTTGTTCTTCACCTAAGTAATCTCTAAACTCCTTGGAAATCAAATCTCTAGAGAAAACCATTTTACAGGTTAGTGGATTCCAAATCTTATAACCTTTTACATTCTCACCGTAACCAACAAAGATTCTTTTTTGTGCTTTCAGATCCAACTTAGAACTCTTCTCTCGAGTCACATGAGAAAAAGCCTCACAACCAAAGACCCTTAAATGTGAAACAAAAGTATTTCTACCTATCCATACTTCATAAGGAGTTTTATCAACAATAGTTGAACAAGGAGATCTTTTATTTTATTTTATCGGTAACAAAGTTGATTTTATTAATTATAAAAATAAAGGTTTACAAGGCTATTCTCATTATAGTGTCATTTTAAAATCCCATCCAAGCCCCACCAATTCATATTGAAACACCTCTAGTTCTACCACCAATTTAAGTTGCACTCAAATCCAAAGATTACAAATAAAGCTTCACTACATATGACAAACAGGCTTTAAGCCAACAACCCCTAAAGAACCTATTAATAGGTCAAGCGTTTAAAGCATTATTTGGTCTTCCTTTAGTCTGTGATTAGAGGACCATTTCAAAAGCTTTCTTCTTTTCCTTCTTTTATTTCTTCCCCTTGACTGTTTGCCAACCATCCTCCACCCTTGCAGCCTCCATCTGCCAATCCAAAGAATTATCACGGGAACTGTTCCAAACACCATTCCCCTTGTTGGATGCTTGCTGACTCTGACCATCTGCCTTATGTTTCCCTACATATTTCTCTTGTGGTCTCACCACACCTTTTTTATCTCGACATTTTGGTGTTGCAATTCCATTGTTTACGCTCAACTCCTTTTCACTTCCATTCAAACCAACATTTTCACTATTCCCAAATGGGCTCCCTTCCTATGTTGAGACATCATTAGGTTGTTGTTGTTCCACCCTTCCAACCCAATTCATCGGTGTCTATGCTTCTTAATTAAGGGCCTCATAAATCTATCCCTCCTCTTCTCCGCCTTTCAACTAAGAGCTCACTTGCTTCTCCTCCTGTTTCTCCATTGTATAGTGTTGGGGATCCAAATCTTTACACCAAGAAGCAGATTTGTTTGTTCTATGTTTGGCACATTGAGCAGCCAAATGCCTAGTTTGATAACAAATTATGCATCTAAAGGTTATCTCTTCATAGTCTAGGGGCTGCACCCAACATCCCTTCAAATTTTTTTATCTGGATCTCCTTCAGAGGCACCTTGGATATATCCATCTCTACCAAGATACGGGCATAAGTCAAGTGCATAAGATTTGAAGACACCTCATCCACCATTTAAAATCTTCCTAATGAATTTATTACAACCTCCAAGTAGGAATGAAACCAAAATTGTATAGGAAGGTTAGTAAGTCTCACCCAAGGAGGAGCTCTCTCAAACACTTCAATGGTTGGGTTAAAAGCTAGGTTCCATGGCTTTAACATCAATGCATGTTTTTCTTCCCAATCCAAGTGATAGTCACATAGAATCTTATTTCTATCTTTTTCCTTTTCAAAAATAACAATAAATAAGCCTTTTGCCATGTGATAAATTTGAACATACCCTTTCAAAACAGGCTTCCAGTGGTTGGAAATCCATTGGTGAACAGCAGCCAGGCTTGGCCAAAATCCCCTGAATCTCCCGATCAGACCCAACCCAACAATTTTTTTTTCATTGAATGTCACTTCTTGTTCCAGCTCACCATCTAGTTCCAATGTGATTGCTATAGATGGGGGATGAACATCCCCTCCTCCCCCGCCTGTCGTTGCTTTGTAGGGAAGCTTTTCCCCCTGAGAAGGCCCTGTTTGCTTCCCCCCATTTCCAAGCACCTTCGGTCCCTTGACTACTCCCACGCCCCCTACCATAGGTGTGAAGACATCCCAATTCCTCAGGTCATTTTGTGCTACCTGTTTGCCTCCCTGTGGCCTACAACCATCACTGTTGGAATTAATAGTCTTCCCAACTATCTTTGGGTCATTTCCTTGAGCCAAGATATCTTCGTGAATCCCTCCATTGAGCCGCACACTGCAAGATTTACCCTAAGAAGGCTTCCCCAAAGTTGCAAAGGAAACCCTACCTTCCGCAGCCAGGCTTAGATGACCATTGGCTTCCATTCATCGCTTCCTAAAATAAGTTATGAACAAGGAGATCTATTAACCAAATAACATGCAGTACTTATAGCTTCTACCCAAAAACATCTATCAAGATTAGCACCACTCAACATGCTCCTAGCTCTTTCCATTAAGGTTCGGTTTATTCTTTCTGCTACCCCATTTTGTTGAGGTGTATAATATGTATTCTTTTTCCGAACAATACCTACATGCTTATTGAACTCATCAAATTACCTAGAACAATATTCACCCCTATTATCATATCTCAACACACTTATCTTATAATATTTTTGCTTCTCGACTAAGGCTTTAAAATCCTTAAACTTAGTGAAAACTTTGGATTTTGCATGCATAAAATAAATCAAGGTGTATCTTGAAACATCATCAATAAAAGTAACATAATAACAAGATTTTCTAAAATATTCAACATCCATTAGTCCAAATACATCCAAATGAATGATCTCTAATAATATCTTAGCTTTATTAGTCCCATTAGGAAATGATGATCTATTCTATTTACCAAAAACATAATGCTCACAAAAATAATTTTTGTCAAAAGAATAATAAAAAAATACTGTCAACTAATTTTTTATTCAAAATAGTATTAAGACCTTTTTCACTTATGTTACCAAATCTATGGTGCCACAACATACATGCATTTTTAGTGCCAATTACATTGGCAGAGTTACAAAAAGTGGGGGCATTAAGCCTAAACAAAGTCCCTATCTAAGATCCCTTATCAATCACCAAACTCCCTCTTACCAACTTGCAACCAGACTTGCCAAATGTCACGTGCATTCAAAAATCATTCAACTTGGATACTGAAAGTAAATTTCTTGCAAGTCCTAGAATATGTAAAACATGATCAAGATTTTTAACCCTTCCATCACTAAAACACAACTTTACCTTTCCCTTGACAACAATCTTCTTAGTGTTGTTATCACCAAGGAAAACTTCTCCTCCATCATAAGCTAACTATGAAGTAAACCACTCCTTGTGAGGAGTCATATGGTAGGAGAAACCTGAATCAATAAGCCAAGCATCATCACTAATAGTGTTAGCATAAATAAACAAAGCATCAAAATCACCATCTTTCGAGGACTTTTTTGTGGAAGCATCCGAACTCTTTTTCTCGTTCCTACACTTCGTCACATGTCCTCTCTTAGCACAATTCCAACACTTTACTCTACTCTTCTCGGGAGTTTTAGAATGTCCTTTAGACTTATCTCTCTTCTTGTCCCCTTTAGGCCCTCCTTTTCTTTGGACCTTCCTCACACATGCAAGGCATCTTGGGAGCTTATATTCATGGAATTTTCCTCATCTCTTCTAAAAGAAATATTGCAATGAAACTATCCATATTTGGTTATGTACCACCACCACTTATGACAACAATTAGATTTTCCCAAGATTCAGGTAGAGAACAAAGCATAAAAATACATTTATCTTCCTCTTTTATCTCAACATCTACTGATGCAAGCTAACTTATAATCATATTAAAAGCATTTAAATGTTTTGCAATAGAATCACCATCCTTCATTTTCAAAGAATACAAATTATTTTTGAGATACAACTTATTAGTAAGACTTTTAGTTTGATAAATATCACCTATCCTCTTCCACAAATTATGTGTAGTAGATTCTTCCAAAACATTTAAGAAGACAGAATTTGCAAGACACAACTGAATGGTTCCTCATGCCTTCTTGTCCATTTTCTTCTTCATCAAACATTGATTTTGGTTTCTTTTCATTAGAAACTGCCAACCACTAATTTCTCTCTTCAAGGAGTCCTCCATCTTGAACTTCGACATCTCGTAGCCAGTTATATTGAATTTCTCAATATCCAAATGGCTGGTAGAAGCCATGGTTTACAATCTTCTTCATAAATTTGCAAAATCCACAATGTACAAGCTCCCACTACAACCAAAAACTTTCAACTTTCAAAAGAAAGGTGTCCCTCTCTTAATAAAACTGTTAGCTCTGATACCAAATGTTGAAAATCAAGGTATAACTTGTAGCAATATAAACTTAAATATGTGGTTAGAAATCTAAAATTATGTTTACAAGATTACCATAAAATGATTAAGTGATTGAAAATTGCAATTGTAGGAAGGGTTAGAAATCGTAATGAAAGGCTAAGACCAATGATAGCAACCACAACTACCTAAAATATAAGCCTAAAATCCCAATCCAAACAAGAAAGCGCAATCAACAATGGAAATCAAATAAAACTAAAGCTATACCAAACTTCCCATGTTGAAATTGATTAACCTTCCTTGCATTAAAATTATCATATTTTAGATCTTCAAATTGCATTAAAATTTGTTCAAACATCTTTAACATTCTTGCATACTTTCATTTTGAATCAAATTGGGAAATACTAAGCAAAATTTCATCATGGATATGTGTTTTGGTAAAGTGTGGATGTGCTTTAAATCTTTGGTTGATGTTTCAATTTATGTGTTTGGTGATGATCCTAATACAATTGAGGCTATTCATGATCCTTCACCTCCCAAAGCATGTCCTCGTGAAGTAGACATATTGGGTGAAGTTGAAGAGAGCATGCAAGAATTTATACATAATTCCTTGCATAACCTTGAACAAAATGTAGTTTTTTACCCCTCAATGTAATGGCCTAATAACCCATGTCAACAACCAACACCTCCCATAATTCCACCACTTGACATGTTCAATCTTTTACATCCTAAAATTAAATCACAAAACAAGTCTCAACCACCAACCATGAATGAATCTATTCATAATGAGGATATATCTATTGCTACCTCTCCATCTTATGTGAATAAAGCCACCAAAACACCCATTAACCTAGAGCAGTGTTATGACCAAAGCTTTAGAATTTTGACAAAATAAGGATGTGATATAAGGAATGAGCATGAGATTCATCAATTACTAGAACAAATACCATCAAAATAAACTAAGGGATTAGGATATCAAGATCCTCCACCTTCACATAAAATAGTTGCTCAATCAAGTAAGAAAAAAAACCCTATAAACTTAAGAAGCTACCATTTTGACATACTATAACTGAGACTAAATGGACCTTAGATAAATTTATCAACCTAGGACTGATTAAATTACCACCTATCTAAGATAATAAGAAAGAAAAAAGTACAAACATGTCTTACTATGCATATCATAGAACACTTGGGCATCTTACATGTCATGCTTTAAAGAAGGTATTGGAAGAATTTGATCCTTTTACAAGTCAATATGATTGCATAATCAAATAGCAATTATTTACTTTGCTCCTTGTCATATGATAGTTGTAGAATTATAACATGCTCACTACCACATATGTTGTATGAACAAGACAACTGAGAGGGGGTGAATAAGTTGTATCTAATTAAAACATAAAAACCCTTAACAGTAATCAAATCCATATGTATTCATTAAACCCTTATTTTGTTATAATGATTAAACATGAAATGTAGATAACAAAAACTGAAATAACAACTCCATACACAAGAGAACACTAGATTTACATGGAAAATAAAGTGAGGGAAAAACCAAGGTGAGAATTAGCTCACAATATAAGTAATTGCAAAATTGGTACAAAAGGGCTCACTGCCAGAATAGGACACACTATCCAAAAAGGCTCATAGTCAGGGATCACTGCCACATAAATAAATACAAGAAGATAGAAGAGAAATGTTACACAAATAACACTTTCTCAATGCAACATGAATCCACCACAATTTCTCCAACACTTTTGTAGCCTTATTTGAAAGATTGCGGACACCTTCAACTCACTACTTTCAAGAATCCAACAATTTGAAGTTCACACTACTCTTCTCAAATTCACATCACACAAATCACTTGCATTGATATCACATCTATCTTGCTTCACTCTTGATTCTTTCTTGAAACTCATAACAAATCCACTCTTATTTATATCAACCTCAACCTCAAACACCTTCTCCAAGGTCAACAACTATTCATTATATTTACAAATTCAAAATAGGTCGACACCTAAAAATTCTTGCGGTGGATAGGAATGAAAGGTGACCAAAAAAACACTTAACTAAGACCCAAAGTTAAGTCTCACACACCATGCTACACTTTCATTAATACTTGAACATTTTCGAATGTAGTGTACACACCAGTTCGGTCATTAATTGTGAAAACACATTAAACATTAAGCACATGCTTATGAATCTTCTGATACACTTAACTACAAATCCTCTTGACACAAGAAAGAGAACAACACCATTAAATCTCCTTCAAAGCTACAAGTCATGAAAATCAACTACGAAGAAATGTGGAGCAAATACATTTATCCCCAACACCTCTGTACAACACTGCAAAAACCAGTTCACATATTGGTGAACCCAATTTCCTCTTACCAATGATCCAAAACCCAAAATTATGAATATAGCAACCTCTAACAACCTTGAACAACATATCACATTTTCACAAGAATAGCCTCAACATAGAAGAAATGCAAAGCACAATCTAGAGTACATTCTGAACACTTGCATAGCACAATTTACTCTGTTTATCAAATTTTCTCAAAAGCACTTGGAAACCAAATACCAGAGACATCATCTCAGCTCATTACTTCATTCCAACTCATCTTTATATGCTACAACAAAAAGATAGCCCATGTACTCACAACAGTTCCTCAATATCTCAACTACACATGCATAACTTGCAACAACTTTTTTTCCTCTTTTCTCAATATCCTCGACATCTCCATCATGCAACAACATCTTTAACATAAATTTGACATCAATGAAAACACAAATCAATATACTTCTTGTTGACATGATCAATGACAACACCTTCATGCTTGCAACAATATATATTGAACTTTATGCACAATTATCTTTTGTATTACAAGGAGTAGCATATCACACTATATCTTGGCTCATCTTTGTCCTACACTTGGGGGGAAGGGTTTAGGTAGCCTTGTCTTAGGTGTATTTCTTATTTATATCCCTATCTATCTCCTTAAAACATTAGTATAGCAAGTACACTATCATTTGAAGGGGGGAATATAGTCCCCCATTTATTGTTTGCATGTTCCCTTCTTAGGGATGATGGCATACATCTCCTAAGAAGTGTGACCATATAATCAAAGTGTGGCTTTATCGATCTATGTGAAGTATCACTTTTGTTGTAATTTTAGGCTTAATGTACCATAAGAGTGTGACCCTTCTTGGCATATAATACTCCTCTTGGTGGTAATGCTACATTTTGCATTCCCTAAGGTGTGAATCTTTTCTTCCTCGACTAGTCCTCTCTTGGTGGTGATGTCAAGAGTGATGTTCCCTAAGGTGTGCCCTTCCATACATTAAGTAAAACCCCTTTGATCGTCTTGATTATTTACCTTTTGCATCTAAACTTTGTCATAATTATGGCCACTGAGCATAATACAATTTGCTTGCTAGTGGTGCCATGCTATTTTATTCCATGAGTGTCTAGCATAACAGTAGTACAAAAACAACAATATATGACTGAAAAAACTACTAAAAACTGCTTATAAATTACTGAACTTGGTCACGCGACCATTAGTAGTTTATTGCCAATCATATATAACACAACCATATTGATGACTAAACTATTTTTAGTCATTTATTGGTTGTTTTGATTGATCGATTTGGTAGTATATTTAGTCATTGATTTAGTCATTCATTGTTGTAATTTGGTCACTTATTTAGTCATTTTTTCCACTGATATATTTAGTCGTTGATTGTTGTAATTTGGTCACTTATTTAGTAAGTTTTTATTCACTGATATATTTAACTGGTCACTTATCTAGTTGTTGATTTAGTCATTGGTTGTTGTAATTTGGTCACTTATTTAGTCATTTTTTATTCATTGATATATTTAGTCATTGATTATTGTTAACTAGTCACTTATTTAGTCCTTTTTATTCACTGTTCACTTATTTTTGTCAATTGGTAGTATATTTAGTCAATTTAATTATTAATTGATGTCAATTAGTAGTATAGTTAGTCATTTTAATTGACTCATGTTTGAGGATTTAAGCATAAAACACAAAAATACACATCAATCATCAATTGCACACAATAAGACAACCATTGAGAAGGAAAAATCAGTGAAATTTATTAATAAAAGAAAGGTGTTCTAATTACAACTTAGAAATAGAGTATTACAATTGTTATTTTTAGTCACAAGACTCAAAATCCGAATTACAATATTGCACAAAAAGGACTGAAGAAAGAAACTTCTCCAAAAAAATTTTGCAACATGATGGAAATGCATGCTTGAATCCCTTCAATGCGAGCACATGCCCCTTTCATCTCTTAAAACTTCTACAACATGGGCAATCTTCCTGGAGCAAGTTGTAACGTGTAGAATCCAAGAAGGAGAGTGTTGATTGTGTCCCATATATGAAGCTCTCTCCTTCAATGCAGTCAACAATAACCCAACTAGAATCTTTCCTCCTTTATATGCAATGTTCCATCTAATATGAGCAATAGAGTGTTGCCTTTTCCGCCATGAATGAAGTTGTGCCTCAATACAACCAAAATTTTTTTTATTAGTCTCAATCCAGAAAGAATAAAAGTGCATTATATATTGCAAGTTTACAAAATTCTAAACATAGCAAAAAGATAAATCAATTAAAAAAATGTAGCCTTGTGAACAAATGCCTTAAACAGAGTGTTCGACATAGGCCTGAAATATGCATATTGAGCCCTTGATTTTAGAACCTTGTTCAAAGTTTAAGAAAAGTGATATGCTTAGATTATAGAATGAAGTTTCCATTATAGAATGAAGACTATCAACACTAACCAGACTGGAACAACATTATCAACACAAATTTCCTAGAAACCAAGCCCAAGAATGCCATCAGACTTAATTAGACAACAAAAATGTCAACGCTGGTTCATGTGTTGTTTGAGTAAAGACCAACACCATGGAATCCATTTATACATAAATTCTAAATTAATTTGATCAGAAAAGATCTTTGATATCCAATTGGGAAGCCTTAACATCCAAAAATTACTAACCTGATGTTTCACAACAAGTTTCCCAACTATGACATCATCTTTACTTAAGAAACCAGATATTGATCCACTGCCATATTGAATCTCATAGGATTCTCCTACACAAACAAAAAATGATATATATTAAATTTTTAGCAACTTTCTTAATATCCCCATGTAAGTAGACTAAAATAAGTGAGGTTGAGGGTTTGAAGTAGAATACCATCTTCTTGGTATGTGCTTGACTTTGATGACTTGTATCCTGAATGAAAATGGCAAGCTAGCTGCACTGTAAAATCATTATTACAAAAATAACCACAAAATACTCTTTAATTAAAATAATCCTTCTAGATATTTTAGTTAATTTCTAAGAGAGCTAATTTCACTATCCAAACAACCATCAATCTATTTACTGTATATAATTTCCCAGAATTCAGACTTTGAATGTAATGAAACTAACCATAATTACCAAAGATTTGACACCAAAATGTAGTACAAAAATGAATTGTTTGACAAAATGTCTCAAAGAGATGTCATCTCATGGAATGAAATGATATGATTACAAAATGTGCACAAAATGGATTTTGCAAGGAATCTCTCAAAATATTTGAATTAATGAAGCACTCTGGAACACCGACATTGTAAGCTTTGCTTATGTTATAGATGCATGCAATCATGTAGGTTTAGTGGATGAGGGCTACACATACTTCACACATCAGTAACCCTTATTGCATTACATAAATAGTTGATCATTAGGTATGCATGGTTGACCTTCGTGCCCATGCTGGCTATCTTGAGGACACCCTAAACATTATTACTTGAGATGCCAATTAAACCTTTGGTTCCTATGAATCATATATGAATATAGGCCGAGTATTCCAACAACACTATTTTTTTAGTTGGCTCCTAAAAATGCTGCAACTTATGTTCTCTAAAACATCTGTGCAGAAGTGGGTAGGTGTGGTAAGGTTCAAATAGTAAGGAGATTGATGAAAGATAGAGGAATTAAAAAGATGCCTACATGTAGTTGGATTGAAGGGCATAAAATGGTACATGCTTTTTTATGTAGGAGATAGATCACATCCAAAAACATGGGAGATCTATGCAAAATTGGAGAAATTGGCTTGGAAAATGAAGGCAATAGGGTGTTTTTAGATTCAAGACTTTTACTCACTTGTGGAATAGAAGAAAAAAGATTAATTTATCTGCCACCATAGTGAAAAGTTAGCAATTGCATTTGGTTTGTTAAACATGGTCCCTGGTACAACTATTAGAGTTTTTAAGAACCTTCGAGTATGTTCTGATTTTCACACTGCATCTAAATTCATCTCCAAGATTGTTGCAAGAGAAATTATTCTGAGAGATGTAAACCATTTCCATAATTTTAAATAGGGACAATGTTCTTGTGGAGAATATTGATGATGCTAAATGAAACAATCTGAAAAATAGGCTTACACTATAATAATGTGCACTACATTAGATATCCAGTAATAACGAAGGGATATCCATCAAAGCATAACAACGAGGATTTTTTTTGTCATATGTTGTAGTTACAAGTGCCCTACTAGACATACATGAAAATGTGGAAGCAATATACACAAGGCAAGCAAACTGTTTCAAAAAAATGCCTCAAAAAAATGTGATATTTTGTTTTATAGTTTAACCGTGATACTACACCGTTTTGACATGATCCTTGTGGTGATGTGGGATGTTACTGCTACATCGCACTATTATTACTTGACCTTTGCAGTAATGCGGGATGTTACCACTACACCACACCATGTCTTCTTGGATCTTGTGAGGATGTGGGAGAAGTATTTGATTTACCTCCATACCGCACAATTATTGCTCAACCTTTGCAGTAATGTGAGATATTATCGCTACACCGCACCGTGTCTTCTTGGATCATGCGGTATGGTGGTATTATGAAACTTGTCACAACAGTCTTATGAAACTTGTCAATATTTATGGGAATCTTTTAAATTACATTTAGATCTATAAGGAAACTATCCTATAGGGATGATAGTCCCAAGAAACATGAAAATGGTTACACCAATAAATAGTTAACTAGAAACCATGAATTTTCAATGCATAATGGAGAATATACAAAGAGTTAAGTCAGTGAGCAAACATCCTTGGAGAATTTTCATCAAAATTATGACAATCTAATAGTTCATAGTAGAAAATTATATACCTTCAAAGACCTAACAATCATAATAGACCTAGTGATAGCTTTCAGAGTCATAATAATAAATTCATAAGAGAATAGATGCAAGATCATGAAAAGACACTGAGATGTAAGGGCAGTTGGTAGAGTTCAAGAATCAGACTTGTAGTGAGAAGGTAGGGAGAACAAAGTAATTTATAGTCAAGAGCATCATGGCAGTTTCTTAGGTGACTATATTTGGGCAAGGAGAGAACTTAGTGACAACATTACCATCAAAATAATAAGGATACTCAAAACCCTACCAAACCCTAGGGCCTTTTTCATCACCTTGTAGAGATCTCAAACATGCATGAAAATATTTGACAGAGACTAAAATCATATCTATTTTTGATGATCACAAAAAGTAACAAAATTTAGATTTACAAGTGATGAAAAGTACATGGAAAGTATATTATGCTGAATTTATCTAAAAAAAAGAAACTTAACCATTAACTATCCAATACAATCCAACAAAATACAAATATACAATGAAATATTATGATTAACAAATGGTAATTTTAACGATTATCTTAAGTTAGACAAAAAAAAATTGTGCAAGTGAAAAATAACACCCTTAGATTATTCTAAAAAAATAACATTTTTCATTTACATCCTTTTCAAGCAACAATTTTTTAGATCCATCTAGTTGTACAAAAATAAAATCAAATCTGTAAGGATCTCAAAGATCTGAAGGTTTAAAAATCTGATAATTTTTAGATCTATTCTTGGGTGTATCCTGCAAACTTCATCATAGAAGGATGGGTCATCACCTCATTTAGACCTGGATGTGGAACTTCCTTTGCTCTTTCCATAGAATCCAAAATAGGCCTAACAAATGCTGGAAGAAACAACCCTATAAACACACAGAAGGAAAAGCTAAATCAATAGTAATTTATTAATTTTCATTCAACTTCTCTATAATCATTTTAAGTACCTAATTCTATTGTACTTTAAAGATTTATAATATGAATAGCTTAAATAATTTTAAGTTATAAAACTGATAAATAGGATTTCGCAATTCAAAAAAAATCCACTTCTAAAATTTTAAATATCTTTACTGTATCTATTTATCATTGTTAGAGAGTTACAAACTGTGAATTGTTATCTATCTTATAGGATTGAGAAAGGAAGAACATTGTCAAACAGTGATTGCATCATAACAAACAGTCCAAAAACAATGAAAGTTACCGTCAAATGGTGACAAATATTTGTCCTCTAAGTCATTTGCTATCATCATAAAACCATAATTAATAAATCATTTCATCTTCAGAAAGAATCCGATGTCATTTACTATCAAAACAAAAGCTGTATAAATCACAAAAAATACATGAAGCCATCCATCCAAAGAGAAAATAAGCAATGTAATGATTTGAGCAATATAAGTCCAAAGGGTTATGTTGTAAAGGTAATGGAATCACCATAAGAGCACAACTGAGGAACAAATTCTTGTGACTGTAATTATGTGATCCATAACTCTATTGGTCATGTGGCACAGTTGTGCTATAATAAATACATGATCCCTTCATGTGTGACCCAAGTTTAATGTGGCTATTTGTGATAGTGTGTCGCCAAAAAGTGTAGCCTTTGACACTTTTCACTCATTTGGGCCCTTGCTTATGGATTTTGACCTTTTTCAACCTCCTTTTACCCCTTTCCAAGCCTTGTGCCAAAGTGTTGTAAGGTTTTATAAAACATTTTCACACTTTCCTAGGCTTGTCATCACTAAATTAACCCTTTTTTTATGCTATAATGACCCCTTAATACACATATATGCCTTTCCTCAGTGTGTTTTGTGAGATAATCCCGACAAACATTAATAATCATATTTTAATCTCCAATAAACAATGAAAATTTACCAGGTGGACTAGGTCGCCACCTTGGGGCGACCTAGTCCCATGTGGCATAAAATTCAAATTTAACCTAACTTCTTTTAGGATTTTTGTCTCTAAAACCTTAAGGTCAACTTGTATGGTGTTATTTTGAGAAAATTAGGGCACAACTTGTATAAGTAAGCTTCAAAACCCTAATTCATCACATATTATGCATCACTCAACTCACTCTCCTCTCAATCTCTCAGCTCACCTTCTCAAGCAAGCTAGGGTTTTGAGTATTCTAAGTCACCAGGGAATCTCTCTCAAGAAGCATTCAAGAGCTGGATCCTCCATTGCTGCAACTCAAGATCTATCATCAAGGCAAGGTAAAATTCATTTGTTTCATGATTCATTACTTTATTTCTTCTTTTTGGTTTGATTACTCAAAAGGGGTTTGATTAAGGCAAACCCCTAATCCCTAACAATCAACAAGTTTTTCCTCTTAGTGTGATTTACAGGTCTTGTAGGCATATTTGGCAAAGAACCAAGGTGGAATATCACTCAACAACTTTTCCAAGATTTTTAAGGTTGAAAAAACCCTATTTGAAGCTTGGGAGACACTCACAGATCATATTCTTCACTTTCGGGATCAGATACCTGGAGGAGCAGAAAATACAAATCGAGGGTTTCCATTTCCATTTCTTGATCTTTAGAAATTTAGAAAGGACTAAGTCACCATTATTGTCACCATTGTTTCCAACAATGGAGACCTAGTCCCACTAAAGCTATTTTTTAGATATTTTTAGAGATTTGGATACCCTTTTGGCTGAAACGGGCTCTAGACCAATTTTCCAAAAAAAGGACTAGGTCACCTAGAATGGCGTAAGTGTCCTAGCAGGCTTCAATTTCAACATCAACAACATCTCCAACCTTCAATCCAGTCTACAACTCCTTCCCAGGTGCACCTCTTCAATTTTATCCATTTCTATAGTAGTTTATTTATATTTCTTAGTTCTTTTGCATATCACAATGTGTTTTCCAGCATAGTTGCATTCTTAAGTTTTACATTAGCATTTAGTTTATTTTATCTATTTCTATCACTTTCATTAGTTCATCTAGGCATCACAATCACGCACACATCACAACCCCCTCACTCTTTGAATGAACTCACCCAAAAAGGTATATCATTAAGTGGAAAGAGTGCCATTCCTAAACCAAGTGCTCTTTCGGTGAAAAAACCTAAGGGCCTAGTAAAGGGGAATCCTCTTTCCCTCTTACCCATATCATCTTTTTGGTGGATCAAATAGAAATGGAGGCATTCATATGAGCACAATTCATGTACAAATCACTATAATCACAATTAGGTGTCAATCATCATTGTGTGCATTCAGGTTGACTCAAGTTTAACAGGTTATGATGTAATGATAGCATGATCCAAGAGCGATTAACTCTTGCTGAAATATAGAGCCTATAACTCTGGTTGATATGCAAATTGGTTGTGTTATATCAATTATGCAGTGCATTCAAGCACAACCCATGTTTAATGGGCTATTCTAGAGAGTGATCAAGATTTTCTAAACCTTATGAATGTTACTTAAACGTGTACAACTTAAACTACACACCAAGTTTTTTACATGTTTGAATGCAATCTCGGGTTACCATAAACTATAATAATGTGATCCACTAATAACCATTATGGAAAGTATTAAAGCAAGACCCATGCTATATAGGATACATTTCCCTGATTAGGTTTACATACCTTAATGATCAAACACAAGCTTCCCACACACTCTAGTATAGAATCCAAGATCATACCACAACCCTGTCAAGATAGCTAATTTTCTGATCCAATATTTAAGGTTTTTTTTAATACCAACATAAGCATTGGTAAGAGCATGACTAGGGTACAAACCCTAGGCCTCCATAGAAATATAAACCATAACTCTAGCAGATTGGTGAGGTTGCAATACCAAAAAGATTGAGACATTGTAGCCAATAACAAAATCTTGCAATCTAAAGATTGTAGCCAATACCAAGCACACTATGTAGCTCAGTGACATTTGTAAATACAATCTATGGTAAGAAGAATGATAGTCACTTGAGGTGTGACAGTCAAAAAGAGGTTGAGCAGTGACAAGATAATAAAGCTCAAACCTTACATAGTAAAGTGGAGATTTTAATAATGAGTTTATTTATCCCCTTGCTGACCTTAAAGGTTTTTCAAATGCTATTGGTAGTGTTAGACAAGGCAAATGCAATCAGGGAATGACTGTCCAAATCAAGTAATAGTGGTAATCAAAAGTTCAATGTTTCTTCTTAGCCATTGTATAATGGAGGTAGTGGATTGTATGTTTGAGCAGTGTTTTGAGACTCATCAAAGATGGGAGAATAGTGAATAATACCTTGTGGACTATGAAGTAGTGGCAATAAGGTTGAAGGATCTTAAGACCCACAATACCATGAAACAATGAGTCCCTTGTAGTAAGTAAGTAGGCAGTCTATAGGGTATAGTTTGATTTTATAGAAGGATGCTCATGAAAAGAATCTTCAAGTGATAGTGAGTGAGTTGTTTGAGATTGCAGTTGAGGGTGCATTATCCAGTCTTAAAGGCAGTTAGCAAAGCAGCAAATTATGTGCAAGAAAATAAAATCATACACAAAAAAAATTCACAATGTTATCTTGCATAATGCCTTGAGTTTGAAGACAAAAATCTCATTGTATCTTGATGAAAGTAGTGACCTTAATGGTCAATCAATGACAACCATGATTTTAAAACATGCTATTGTGCTTATGGAGGTAGCATTTTAAGCAAGGTAGTGAGTGGTTGTTTGGAACAATGGCAGGTATGAAGGACTTACTTTATATGCATACTATGTAGTCTAGCTTAAGACAACGTTCTTAGAAGAGATTGAAGGTGGATTATGGAACTCAAGGGTTACCATGATAATGATTAAAGCAAAGACTGAGATCTATTTAAAAGCCACTGTCATGAAGATATTAAAGACATGTCACATAAAAAACCCTAGCAGCTGGAGTAATGAATACAGTGCCAAAGAGGATAGTGTGTTGGGGTAGATTTAGGAGATCTCCACATTATCTAACCACAGGAAAATACATCATTTTTTTTTTTCAAATTAAAAGAAATCATTCTAAACCCTATATAAGATACATTGATACTTCAAAAGCATCTGATTTTTTTTTTAAATTAAATAAATCATTCTAAACCCTATATAGGATACATTGATACTTCAAAAGCATCTGAAGGAATTTGAGATTATGCAAATATATGTCAATTAAATACCTAGATTACAAACAGTAGCATGAACAATATAACCCTTGTTGAGAAGAGCAACAATGAATCCTATGTCTTCTATCACGCACATCTCCTTACCATTCTTTGTCATTCTTTACTGAAACACTTCTCCATTTTGGAGGAATACGCTTGAAAATAAGGTTTCAACGAAGGTTTTAGAGTATGTTTATTAAAATGAAAACTCCATTTTGGCGAGCTACGCTTGAAAATAAGATTTCGATGAAAGTTTTAGAGTATATTTATTAAAGTTTTAGAGTATTTTGGCAGGCTATATTCTCAATTCCTTAAATGATTTATCCAAATAGATTGTGACTAAATAAATGACTAACTATTTAGTCATTTTTATTTGTGTGACTAAATAATTTTTAGTCAATGACCCAATTAGTCATTTATTGACTCATTTATAGCTGAGTTGCAAACAATTAGTAGAATTTAGTCATTTTTGGTTGTTGTGACTAAAAGTTTTAGTCACCTAGTCATTTATTTGCCAAATTCTACTAGTGTAATGCAGCTTGCTAGCCTTGTGAAGCAATTTTATTCCATGAGTATCTAGCATATTGCAACTTGCTAGCCTTGTGAAGAAATTATATTCCATGAGTGTCTAGCATAATACAATTTTCTAGCCTTGTGAAACAATTTCTTCTATGAGTGTCTAGCATAATACAACTTGCTAGCCTTGTGAAGCAATTTTATTCCATGAGTGTCTAGCATCTTGCTAGCCTTGTGAAGCAATTTTATTCCATGAGTGTCTAGCATCTTGCTAGCATTGTGAAGCAATTTGATCCTTTTTTTTATGAGTACACACCTTGTAGACCTAGTATGTGTTTCTCATCTTTGCCTTGGGGGCTTACCTAGTGAATATCAAACTTCACTAGCCCTTGTGACTATATTTTATGGACACATAACATAACACAACTTGCTAGTCCATCTTTTCCTTTTTTCCATTAAATTTTACATTGAATGTTTGTGTACCTTGTATTGCTGCTACACATGTGTGTGTTCTTTTGTGCCTATGTTGGTTTACCATGAGATCATAGATCTTGGGGGTTTGATCACTCTCCTTGATCCTTAGTCTTCTTATCTTTCCAAAAGTAGGTTTAGACCAAAGCACTCAATAATTGATCATATAATCACTTTGAGATATCATCAAAAAAATTTGGAATGAGAAAGAGGAAGCTTCTTGTTGTTTTTTTGGATTCAAGAAGGTTTTTAACATGGTTCCTAAGAACAAGTTATGATGTAGAATGAAGGATCTTAGTATCCTAGTACAATTGAGAGTGGTTGTCCGTAGGCTCTATAAAGAGGTTCAAGTGAAAATCAAAACTCAACTAAGCATTTCAAAAAGTCTTAGGAGAAACATTGGAGTCAAGTAAGGATGTGTTGTATTATGGAGCCTGATCAAACTTGGAGGATTAAATTTCCCCACCTTTGTCAGCACGGTTTCCCCCCAAATTATTTAACAGGGGAATGCAAGGGGGGCAAAGGCTCTCTTGCAGGGTTCGGGGTATTATCCCCCCAATGGGGCCATGGGGTGGAGCCCATGGTGGGTTTAGGGATTGCTGGGGGCAGTGCCCCCGAAGCAAAAAATGACCAATATTTTAATAAGGAATTTACTGCCTATTCGTATTTGAAATATAGCTAAAAGAGCGGTTGAAAACAATTATAAATAACACCTAGAAATGAAGAGTTTATTATTGCACATGAGAATTCCAACAACCATGATTGGAATGTGAATAGCTGCGTGTGTGTGGGAAGGTAGTAAGTCGCGTGAGTTTTAGTTTTGAGGCTGTAGGGCATGGAAAACGTGAGCATAAGGTCACGGTTTTGTGATTGTGCAAAATTTAGGTTAAGTTGTGGGTACACACAACAAAGCATGTGGTAAAAACAATAGTGGATATAGTTGGTTAAAATGGTTGCTATACAATTTTTAATATCATTTGCTAGAAGATAAAAAATAAAATGGACTGTGGTTTGTGGACGTAGCCCATCATTTGGGTGAACCATGTTAAATTGGTGTTGTTCTTTCACTGTTATTTATTTTTGTGTATTAAATTACTCTATTTTATCTTTGTAATCTACGTTTAATTTGATATTAATTTTCCTGCAATCCCTAACATGATGCCCATCGTCCCCTACTTTTTTTGACTTATATATTGAAAGACTTGAATGATCGTTGAATTTACAAGGTGGGGATGGTGTTATTTTGAGTGAATATGTTGTTAGGCTTCTTTTGTATGTTGATGGTTTTATTTTGATTGTTGGATCTACTCAAGGGTTGTAAGAGAATTTTATATGCCCTTGAGCACTTTTGCAAAGAAGTGGGTATGCAAGTCAACACTAGTAAGACCAAGATCATGATCTTTTATAATAGAAAGAAAAAATAATTTAATTTTTATTTTGAAGTAAGCATTCTAGAAGTAATAAAGTATAAATACAATAGATTAATATTAATGACAAGTTTAGTTGAGAAACTTGCATAAGGAAGAGAACTTTGGGAAGTTGAAGAGCTATTTTTACCCTTCAAAATAGATGTAGAGAGGTTGAGTTATGAGATTAGAAAATCAGTCATATTTTATTTAGGCTATTAGTAATTTTAGTGGTGCTTTATGGGAGTGAAATATGGGCTAGTAGCACTTTAAACACCAAATGGAAGCAAATAGATAGAATAAAAAAATACATGAGCACAAGAAAAATTAAAAATTTGTTCTCCTATGATATTATTCTAGCTAAAATAGGTACAATTCCTATTGAAGCCATTGTTATAGTGCATCTCTCAATATATCTAAAAAATGAGCAATTGAAGGCAAATAAATGGCTCAAGGTCATCTCTAAAGATGTTTTAAGTGTTAGAAAGAAGTCATAAATGAAGCAAAACAACATGTGGATGAAAATGACATATTCACTTAAATGCATGTCCTAATAATAACAAAGAAATAAAGTCATTTGTTGAAGATAAGATTCACAAGTTTATGTGGGAAAAAAGTTACAGAGAAAGAAAAAATATTACCTTAATGAATTTAACCTCAATTTTGACCATTATCAAAAGGCCTATTTAAAGACCAATATCCCTTAGAGAGAAAAGATAGATTCTCATAGCTTAGTCGAGGACTAACTGTTTTTGGTGTGAAATGGAAAGATGAAAAAGGCCAAAAGAGGTATAGGAAGAGATATTTCGTGTCTTTTGCATAGTTGAGATAGTGAAAATATTTTTTTATTTTGGAATGTAAAGCTTACAACGACATCTAGGTAATGAATACAAATAATTTTGTGGCCGCCTCATTACAAAATCCGTTCAATGATGAGTTGATTAAGAAAATGAAGGAGTTCATTATCAAATTGAATAACAAAAAATTAACACTTCAAAAAAACTATAAGACAATCTATCCCATAAATGATATTTGATCTTGTAAATGCTAAAATTTAGTTGTGCAAGGTCTAATTGTTGTGATAGTACTTGTGGTTATTATATCCACCCCATATTTATTATATATTCTCAATAATTAGTCCACATGTAAATAAAAAAATAACCAAATGTTGGTCAAGATGGACCCATACTTCAACACATGAGAACCAATAAATGCTATATAAAAAAGATATAAATGCATTTATTAACAAGTGAAATAAATATTTTTTGTTTCAAATAAAATATCATAACTATCCATTATAGTTGTGTCATTTATAAAATAAGGTGTTCATTTAAAAAAGTATTGCTATCATAGGAAAAAATATTATTCTTATGTGCACAACTATTGGGATAACAATAAATGCATTGGAGTATTTCATATTAATAATTTGTCCCATCACAAATATAAAAGGTGAGCATAATAAATACCTTGTATTTTCGTATGAAATGTGAAGGACTGTCAAAAAGTTATAATGTTCAACTATTGGTCCATTTGTGTTGGATATAAGTTGTATTTAAAAAATTAATGAGTTGTTTTTATAACAACAAATAGTTTTTTGTGTTCAACAATTGGTTCATTTGTGTTCGATATAAAAGTTAGAGATAACATGATTAATGGTTACCAAAAGGTATTATGATCATTTAGATTGCATATAAGTTATATTTTAAATAAGAATATGATATTGTGCTAACAACACGCTATTTTTTGTTCAACTACTAGGGATACTATGATAACGTTTTGATCGAATCTTTAAAAAGTCAATTTTCGTACACTTCTAATTAAACGTGTTGATGTGACAAGTTGAATGATGAGTCATATCTCCAAAGTGTAATTATAGATGTATAAAAGATTAATTCACATTAAAAAAATAAAGATACTATAATATTTCATACTCGCAAAAATTAACATGCACAACTACTAGCCCCTCTCTCAAACCTCATTCTCCATTCGAAAAATTGAACCTCCATAGAATGATCCATCCCATTCTTTCTTAAACAAGTTAAATCTACATGAGGTGCCTTTTAAATGAGAGTAGGTGAGACATTCTAACAAATTCGGGCCCAAATCCAACAAATGCGCGAAGAATAGCAATTGTCAAAGAAGAACTATCAAAATGAAGTCCCTTTATTCTACCTTTATGGAAAAAATGTGCCTCCTATTAAATCTCAAATATTAACATGATTATAGCTGTCTTAATTAGGTACAATTTCGAGGAAGAAGATACATATTACGGACCATAATGCAGGACATTTATTATTTTATTTTCGATTACATCGTGCTCCTCATGCCCGGGTTGAAGAACTCTGCTCTCATAACTGCGTAAAACTGCCAGGTATGGTTTTTGTGGATCTTTAGGGCATTTGACGTATACCCAGTTCTCATATATGTTCATTTTCAGTGGAAGTTGATTTTGAATTCGAAGCATTTGGAGTTCAGAGAAGAAATACATATGAATTTAGCTGAAGTAAGCCCAGTGAAGGGTTTGATCGCCGTCTTTCATTGCACATTTTCTCATTACAATTGTCAGTAATGGTTTATGCTTACAGTATTTGAAATGTAGCTTTGGAATATATCGAGCTTTGCCGAATAAAGGACGATAAAGGGTTTGAATTAAGCTTTTTTTGGTAGATAAATAAAACATGTATAATAATTCATTAATTTTTCTAGGAATTATTTTATGTTTGATTTGATTTTTAAGAACTAAATTTAGCCCAAGCAGAGACGAGTAGGAGGCTGCATAGGATTTTCGCATATTTGTTTTCGACAAGTAATTCGATATGTTTATTTGTCACGTGTCAGAAAGTCAATGATATTACTATACGGTTAGTGGGCTGGTTCTCTAATTGCATCTCCCGGATTGGTAGTGGCAATCAAAGCTTATGCAGCTTTAAGGTCTGAATTTTTTGCTTTTGCTGAGTTAATGCTAGATGAAGTTAATGGGTTGCCTTTACCACCCGTGGTTTAAACTTTAAATGCCCTCTTAAGCTTTCTAAACATACTTGAATGTATAGCGTAAACTTTGCTCAGCAATCTTGCCAGATGTCTGCCGCAGTTGTGGGTTGTCTTATTGTGATGAATGGATTCGGGACCTGGTTCCCACATTACCATTACTCTGCAAACCCTTGGACCTTAGGGGTTGCATTTTGACTTTGTGCCTTATATGGGTTTTGAGTGATGCACTTGTCTTAGTATAGATACTCAGGATGTTTGGTCTGAGTTGGGTACTTGGGCAAATTAATTTCTGAACGGCCATTTTGCTTGTGGAGGGTATTTCTTTCTGTTGAGTGATCTCTACAAATACTTAATTCAAGGAGATATTCATAATTTTTGCCCTGCTGTCATGCATAGGAATGTGTTGTCTTCAGTCACTTTTGTATTTGATATTGCATTTTTAATGGATTAGTGATGATGTAATTGAGATTCCTTTTCTTCTTTCTTAGTTTCAGGTGTCGTGCATTGAGATTCTGGCATGCCATTGATTTTGAGAAGAGAGAACTATATAAACAATTTCAATAGTCAATGCGACAGTTTTAATAGGCATTGTTTCAAATATGCATGGTTTGATTTCCTTTATGGTTGTTGATTGTTTGAAATAGGAACGGATTGGTTTCCTATATGGTCCCTGAAAGCAGAAAAAGAATCTCAATTACATCATCACTAATCAGACAATTACAATAGTCAATCTGACAGATTTAATAGGCATTGTTTGAAATATGTATGGCTTGATTTCCTATATGGTCGTTGATTGCTTGAAATAAGAACGGTTTGATTTCCTATATGGTTGATGAGATTCTTGTTTTAATTCTTAAGATCACAACACTTTTAATGTTCATAGTGGCTTGAACTCTGTACTTTTTCTGTAATTTTATTCAATTTCATAATACTTGGGTTTCACAGAGATTTTTCAGATTATTGTAGTATGTCTTTTTATAAACTGAAAAAACCCTTTTTTGCCAAAGATGTGGAAGAATTTGTAACGCAGTAAATGCTTATCACTGGAAGAAATTCTTATAATTGAGGGCAGTGGCCATAATCTAATAACAGAAATATTAGTCTGCCAGTGCAGAGAATGAAGCTTCATTACAAAACTAGACATAATGTCATCATCTAAAAAGTCTAAAATGATAATATCAAGCAAAGTTCACAATAACTTGGTTTTCAAATTGTCCCGAATCAAACTGGCCTAACAAATAAATCTATCCTTGTCTTCTTGGATATACCATTTTTGTTGGACTACTTTACATGTATGCATATTGTTACTTTATGAAAGAATAGTGCAGAGTTTAGTCAAACATGGATTGCTGCTTCACACTGATGCAGTCAAGGGTAGGGAGCTAATTGAATAGCGACCTTTTTTCTTACAGCAAGAATTCACAACACACTTTTACAAGGTCAATAAAGGTCTGATAACTTCAAGAAAAACTGAGTTAGAAGACCTAGCCATAGGTTTTAAAACCTAGAATGCAATTTGCTACAACTAGTCACTGAATAGGGATTTTTGCAAGATATTTTCATACTCATGTTAAAATCTGTCACTTTACTTTTTTATGGTAGACTTAGAACACTCTCACAACCCATCAATTTACTGGCTTGAAACAACAATGAACTATTTCTCATTCACTCTCAAAACTAGTTGAGTTTTGTAGGCAATTCCTAGGCAAAATCTGTAGGAAAACACTGATTATGTTATCATAGATAAACGAGATTACATTAAGTCTTCATTAAGAAATTTGAATAGCATTTCTTCCTGTGAAACTGATGCTCAACAAATTAAAACTTCTTAATAACAATCCAAAACTGAAAACTAACACAAGGGATTCGTTACTCAACAACAAGACAACATAGGTGTTAGGATGTGCTTAGTCTTTTCCTCAAGAGCTTCTGAAACTTGAATATGAAACCTCTAAGTTTCTCATCTGCCTTAAACCTGCATGAAACAATCAAGAAGCTAACCTTACTTCTATCCCAAACACCTCCTTTTATCCATTTTTTCAATATGATGCATAAATGAGAAGAATTCCAGCCAGGTTGAAGTTTCCAAGAAAGATTGAGAGAGAAAGTAGGAGAGCAATTCTTAATCAATGTGGCATCCCTATATTTGCATGATTGGTACCATTGTTCATGAGGTGTCAAAGATGAGATACAAGGCTCAAACAAGACTCCAACAATTGAGCAACTTTGACATGCAAGACTCAAGATGACTTGCAAGCTACTCTTCTAGATTCAACTCCTCCTTAGAGGTGCAACCATCATTGAAAAACTTAGATACCACAATTACTTGGCTGACCAAAATTTTTAAAAACTTGGGGCTTGGAATAAACTTTGCAATAAGCTGATAAATTTATCAAACATTAAAAAATAAAAATGTTTTAAACTTTTTTCTTATAAAACACACTTATTACTAATTTTGTGGAACATATTACTGATTTCCTTTATATATAAATCAAAATTAGAGTTCAATACGCATCATAGATAACTATTCAATCCAAACTAAAACTAAATGTAGATATGGAAAATGGGAGGTTGTAAAAGTAAATGCAGATATAGAATGAGAAGTTGTAAAACATAAACTAAATGCAGAGTTACAGACTTGCAAAAATCCAAACATAGCCCTAAAATTAAATTGCAGTGGTCTCAAATTGTGCCCCATCCATCTGTCAAATAGTTCTTTCACAAAATCTGGAAAAAATTGATTTACGTGTCACCTTTGTGTCACTTTAATCCGTCCAAATTTTCTGCAAAAATGAGTTAATGGCAATTTCTTCTCAATTTCTGCAATTTATGATGAAAAACCTGTGGCAAGTATTTTGAAAAACTTGAGGCTGAGTTTTTTCACGATTACATGTTTAGGGATTTCGCATGGGCATGCCAACGGAGGATCCAAGCATGCAAACAAGGGCGGCAAGTGCAATCTGCAACTTCCTCCAAGATTAACTCATGCAAATTTCCCATTCCAAGTGCTTGGATTGCAAGTCAATGCTTTATGTGGCAAGTGAAGTCATTCACATATGCAGAGCACCATTTTGAGAGGGAAGTGGTTCAAATTTGATTTGAATTTCCAAAGGGTTTAGAACCAACAAACAAAAAGGAAACAAAGGATGTTTTTGGGTGCTGCTGATTGGTCAATTCCCCAAGATGCTCCTGCATTAGATGCTTGGAGTAAGAAAGAATGCAAGCTCCTGCTCACATAGAGGTTTGTAATGTCATAGGGCTGAAACCATACTTTCTTATCTACACGGGCTTCAACCATTCAGCATTCTCATTTGGTCCATTCTTCAACTTTACCAAATATTCAATGTATTGTTGTCTTCTAGTTTTCTTGGTGTTCTTTTTTTGTAGTACCTTCTCAATTTGTTCCTTGGGCTGTTTCGGAATGTGTTTCTTCCAATCAATATCATTTTCTTCAAATTTTCCTTTGTCCTCCTCTTATATAGGTTAGCAAACATTTTGAAAATAGGAGAGATTCCCACACCCTTAGGTAACTCAATTTCATATGCATTTATTGAAATTTTCTTCCCAAAAGAATCCAATCTTTGTTTGACAAATCTTGTTATATGTACCCTTGGGAAACTTGTCCCTTCTAAGGTGAACCAACACTAATTCTCCTTGAAACTCCTCTCTTCATTTGATCCTCAAAAGTCAGGTACTTAATTACTTCTCTCCAAAGGGTCTCTCACTTCCTTGTACACCTCTTGCATGTCTTCTACCATGCTTTTTGCTTTTGCATTTCTTGTACCTATATCTACCACCTCATTCAACTCTATCACACCTCTTGGGCTGCACCCAAAGACCACCTGAAATGGTGTATACTCGATTCTTCTATTTATTGAGTTATTATATGCAAACTCAGCTTGGGCTAATACCAAATCCTACTGCTTGAGTTTTTCCGCCTCTAAATTTCTCAACAGATTTCTCAAATTTCTATTTACTATCCCAATGTTTCCATTTGTTTGTGGATGGTAAGCAAAACTATATTTCAATAATGTTTCTAGCTTCTTCCACAAGGTTTCCCAAAGAACGTCTCACAAATGTCACATCTCCATTTGATACTATGCTCTTGGGTGGTCCATGTAGTTGTACCACCTCTTTGAAGAATAGACTAGGAATGTGAGATGCATCATTGATTCTTTGGCAAGAAATGATGTGAGCCATCGTAGACATCATATCTACCAACCACTACAAGTATGGAGTTATAACCTTTGAGTTCCAAGGTAATCTCAAAATAAAACCCACGTTGATATCTTCTTGAGGCTAATGCTTGATATAATCCATTATTTTGATTCCCTCCTTTGGTATGCTAGCAAACACAACATCTTTAAACAAATCTCTAAACATCAACCTCCATCTTGGGCCAAGAATAATTCCTCAAGAAGAGCTTGAGTCCTATCCATTCCAAAATGTTTTGCTAGTTCTCCATAATGCATTTCTCAAATGGGGTTCTCTGTCATGGGTCCTTGGGGAATAAACAATTTTTTTTTCCCTAAATAGTAGTCCATCTTGAATGAATAATCTAACCAAGTAGTCCTATCCATACTAGTGGGCTTAGTGCGAGCTATCCATGTTTCCTTACAATCTTCATCTTTTTGATATAAATTATGGAACCAAAACCCCACCACATGTACCCTCATAGTGATGAGAAGTAAACTCCTACTCAATGAAACAACCACTTTGTTAGTGCTCCCACTTTTGTGTTTGATATCAAAAGAATACCCTTGCAAGAACTTTAACCCATTTCATATGCCTTTGGTTCAACTTCCATTGACTATTGATGTAATTTAAAGCTTAATGATTGGTATGCATAACATACTCTTTTGGGAGCAAGTAGTGCCACTGCTTCTTCAATGCCTAAATGATGACATTAGAACTCTTGGTCATATGTTGAATACTTCTTGGATTCATTCATCTTTTCATTAAAATAGGCTATAGTTTTGCCCTTTTGGCTCAAAGCTGCCCCAATAACTGTTCCACTAGCATCACAATCTATCTGAAATACTATTTTGAAATCTGGAAGTGCAAGCAAGGATTGGTTGTTTAGTGACCTATTTTAACAACTTGAAACTCCTCTCTACAATAGGCGTCCACTTGAACTCTCTTTGATCCCCTCAAAATGTCTTAGTTATAGGAGCACAAATGCCATTGAATTTTTGAATAAATTTTCTGCAGAAATTGGGTAAGACATAGAAACCTCTAAGCTCAAACATGCTCTTATGTGTAGGCAACTCAACAATTGCTCTTGACTTCTCCAAATCCATCTTCAAGGCCTCACTAGTGATCACAAAACCTTGAAACACTAGCTCCATTTTCATGTAGCTACATTTCTTAGGATTAATCAACAATCTTTCTTCCTTCTACTTCTTTAAAGCTACCATAAAATGCTCCAAATGTTCCTCTTTTGTTCTACTAAAAAATAGAATGCAAGGTAAATGATAGCAAATTTATCAATGAAGGGTTTCAATAACTCATTCTTCAACTTCATAAAGGTGGTAAGTCATTTGTCAAACCTGATGGCATGACAAGCCATTCAGAGAAGTCCTCTTTGGTTTTGAATGTTGAAAACAAGGTGGAACTAAGCTGCAATATTAACTTATGTATGTGAATTCAAATCTGAAAATAAGATTACCAAATCTGATTATATGTATGTGATTGCTCATTCACCATAATAGAAAAATCAACAAACGAATATGATGCTAGATTTATGTGGAGAAACCCTTTCGAGAAAAAACTCCACACGAGAAAATAGGGCAAGTATATTATTTATCTTCACAAGAGAGATACACCACAATACATTTCCTTGTTGATCTCCTACAACCTGGATGCTTCCATACACCTGCAAACAACACAAGATGCAAATACCATCTCAAGGCTCCAATTTATAGAACTTGTGGGAGGCAAAACCACAGTGGTAAACTGAAACAAAAGGTGCCAAAACCACTTGCAAAAACCCATGCCCCTTCCTTGGAAAACCAAGAGTCATGATAATAAATTAATTAATGTGCACAAGGCTTCAGCATGGGCACTTAACCCATAGCCTCTTCAACTTCTGGCATTTTGGATGCTCTAGTGACTGTTTAACTTCCAGATGGAGAACCAATGGACACCTGTTTTCCTCCAAACTTGGTGTCTCACTCAAGACCCTTCACATTCCTAATGTGAATGCCTAAGAGGGATAATTTTGTTCTCTAGTGATGTGTAACCTCCACCAACATTAAATTTCCTCTTGAAAATGCAATTACAATATTCCAATATTAAATACATTTCTCACATGCCCCTTAGGACACTTTAAAAGAAACATGGAGACATAAAATTGACATAGGTTTGCAAGGTAAATGCCACCTAACCTAACATTTTCCCACTTGATATTATACATTGCAATTATATGCAAGAGACACAAATAATAAGTCAAGTACAGTGATCAAGGCCCATGGCCTTCCTGCATCAGGAGAACTTATCCATGGTCATCGGCTTCGTAAGAGAATTTGCAACATTATCCAAGGTGTGAACCTTATCAATCAAGATCTTACCATTTTCAATCATCTATCGCACAATGTGATACTGAACATCAACATGCTTAGTACAAGCATGAACATAGGATTTTTGGCCAAACAAATAGCACTTTGACTATTACATCCAATCCTTACTGTATTGCAATCAAAACCAATGCCATTACCAAGTCTTTGTAACCATATCACCTCCTTAGAGGTATGTGTAGCAGTCATACTTTGCTCCAGTGGTGGACAAAGCAACTGTCGGCTGCCTCTTACTCATCCAACTCACCACACTTCCAAACAAAGTAAATACATATCTGCTAGTGGATCTTTGACTATCCAAGACACTTGCCCAATCTGCATCAACAGACTCCTGTATGTCCAATGACTTGACCACATCATTAGTACCATGATAAACCAATCAGTAATCTGAAGTACCACATAACAAAAGTCCAATGCCTTTTACCAGGGGTAGACATAAACCAACTTAGAATTCCCATTGCTTGGGATATATTCGGTCTAGTGCAAACCATTGCATACATTAAACTACCAATGACACTAGCATAAGAAACCTTATACATATCCTCAAAATCATCATTAGATTTAGGACACATATCCAAGCTCAACTTAGTACCAATCGGAAATGGAATACTAACTAGCTTGCAGTCATACATAGTAAACCTTCGCAAAATTGTATCCACATACTTACTCTGACTTAACCAAAGATTTTTGTGAGCTTGATCTTTGTTGATTTCCATCCCAAGAATATATTTTGCAGCCCCCAAGTCCTTCATATCAAATGTGCTAGAAAGCTATGTATTGAGCTCCTAATCATCACCTTATTGTCACCTATGAACAACATTTCATCAACATACAAGACAATGATTAGAATCTGATCATCAATAACTTTAATATAAACACAATGATCCTCCTCGCTCCAAAGAAAACACAACTTTAATACAAAAGTATCAAACTTCTGGTACCACATCCTAGGTGACTGTTTTAAAGCATACAAATATCTTTTTAACTTGCAAACCAATTGTTCTCTTCCTTTCACAACAAAACTTAGGCTGTCACATATAAATTTTCTCCTTAAGATCCCCATGCAAGAAAGCAATTTTAACATTCATTTGCTCTATCTCAAAATCACAAGCAACAACAATAGATAATAGGAATCTAATAGAAGTCAATTTTACAACAGAAGAGAAAATTTTATCAAAATCAACTCCCTCTCTCTGGGAGTAGCCCTTAGCCACTAATTGGGCCTTGTATCACTCTACCCAACTTTTTGCACCAAATTTTTTCTTAAATACCCACTTGCAATCTATGGGCTTCCTTTCTTTGGGCAATTTAACAATATCCCAAATGTCACAACTATCCAAAGCCATCATCTCCTCCTGCATGACCTGTAAGCAAGACTCACTTTCTTTCGAAGGGAGAGCCTCACTAAAAGATCTAGGTTCATCATTGGTACTCAACAAAGCAAATACACAATAGTAATTTGATGGGCTATACCAATCAACTAAATTTCGTTGCCTTATGGACCTCCTCAAGGTAGGAGTAGTGGGCTCTACCTGTTCTTCTATGTGCTCATCTTGCACATCCTTTGAACTATTTGAACCCTCTTCTTCTTCTCCATCTTTAGATCCATCTAACTGTTCTTACACACGTGCATCTTTTCTTTGTCTCGAAGTGCATTGTCTTTCTCTTATCTTTCTCCTTCGGTTGTTCTTTTTGTAGAGTAAGTTCTAAATTCCTTGAAAATCACATCTTTAGACAAGATTATTTTACGGGTTAGAGGATTCTAAAGCTTATAGCCTTTTACATTCTCACCATAACCAACAAAGATGCATTTCTATGCTTTTGGATCCAATTTAGATCGCTTCTCTTGAGGCACATGAACAAAAGCCTCACTACCAAAGACCTTTAAGTGTGAAACAAAAGGCTTTCTACTAATCCACACTTCATGAAGAGTTTTATCAATAAGAGTTGAACAAGGAGATCAATTAATTAAATAATAAGCAGTACCAATCGCTTCTGCCCAAAAACATCTATCAAGCTTAGCACTATTGAACATACTCCTAACTCTTTCCATCAAGGTTTAGTTCATTCTTTCTGCTACCCCATTTTGTTGGGGAGTATAAGGAGTTGTCTTTTGACGATCAATACCTGCATGCTTACAAAATTCATCAAATTCTTTGGAACAATATTCATCCCCATTGTCATACCTCAACACTTTTATCTTATAATCTGTTTGTTTTTCAACTAAGGCCTTAAATTGCTTAAACTTAGTGAAAACTTCAGATTTTGAATGCATAAAATAAATTCAAGTGTATGTTAAGACATCGAAGAGACATAATACCAAGATTTACCCAAAGAGTCAACATCCATTAGCCCACATACATCTGAATGAATAATCTCTAATAATCTCTTTGCCTTATTAGTTTCACTAGAAAATGATGATATATTTTGTTTGCCAAACACAATGTTCACAAAAATCATTTTTACCAATAGAATAATTGGAAATACCGTCAATCAACTTTTTGTTTAAAAGTCTTAAGTTTTTCACCTATGTGAGCCAATCTATGGTGCTACAACATACATGTATTTTCAGTGTTAGTTACATTGGTAGAGTTACTTAAAGTAGAGGCGTTTAGCCTAAACAAAGTCCCTATTTGAGATCCTTTAGCTATCACCAAATTCCCGTCTTACCAACCTGCAACCAAACTTATTGAATGTCACATGCATTCTAGAATCATTCAACTTGGGCACTGAAAGTAAATTTCTTACAAGTCTTGGAATATGCAAAACATTATCAAGAGTTTTAATCCTCTCATCATTGAAACACAACTTTACCTTTCCCTTACCAACATTCCTCTTTGTGCTGTTGTCACCAAGGATAACTTCTCCCCCATCCTATTCGTTGTAATTAGTAAACCACTCCTTGTGACGAGTCGTGGTAGGAGCAACCTAAATCAATAAGCCAATCATCATTACTAATACACGAATCAATTTTTTTTTCTTATTCCTACATTCTTTTTTCACATGCCCTCTTTTATCACAATTCCAACACTTCATTTTGCTCTTTCTAGGGGTTTTAGAACGTTCTTTAGACTTATTCCTCTTATTATCCCCTTTAGGCCCTTTCTCTTTTGACCTACCCCGCACATGCAAAGCATCTTAGGCACCAACATTCATGGACTTTCTCCTCATCTCCTCTAAAAGAAGTATGGAGATCATGGAGTCCATCTTTGGTTCTGCATTACCACTACTTATGGCAATAATTAAATTTTCCCAAGATTTGGGCAAAGAACGAAGAAACAAGATACATTTATCTTCATCTTCAATTTTAACATCTACAGATGTAAGTTGACTTATAATCAGATTAAAAGCATTTAAATGATCCACTATAGATTCACTATCTTTCATTTTTAAAGAATGTAATCTTCTTTTGAGGTATAACTTGTTAAACAAACTTTTAGTTTGATATATATCACCTATCCTTTTTCCACAACTTATATGTGGTGTTTTGATGTAGACATTCAAAAGGACAAAATTCGTAAGACACAACTGAATGGTTCCTTGTGCCTTTTTGTCTAACTTTTTCCAATCTACATTATTCATTGCAACTGATTTACTTTCTTGTGAAACCGGCAACCATTGTCTTCTAGGAGATCCTCAATCTTTAATTTCCACATCTCATAACCCGTTCCATTGAACTTTTCGATACCCTGACAAGAGGTGGAAGCCATGGTGTACGATCTTCTTCACAAATTTGCAATATAACACATAAACAAAAGCTCCCACTGCAGCCAAAAACCTTCCAACACTTAAGAGAAAGGCGTCCCCGTCTAAACAAAACCATTAGCTTTGATACCAAATGTTGAAAACAAGGTGGAACTAAGCTGCAATATTAACTTATGTATGTGAATTCAAATCTGAAAATAAGATTACCAAATCTGATTATATCCATGTAATTGCACATTCACCATAATAAAAAAATCAGTAAACAAATATGACACCAAATTTATGTGGAGAAACCCTTTCAAGAGAAAACTCCACACGAGAAAAGAGGCAAGTATATTATTTATCTTAACAAGAGAAATATACCACAATACACTTCCTTGCTGATTTCCTACAACCTGGATGCTTCCATACAACTGCAAATAATACAAGATGCAACTACCATCTCAAGGCTCCAATTTATAAAACTTGTGGGAGGCAAAACCACAATGATAAACCGAAAAAAGAGGTGCCAAAACCACTTGCAAAAACCCACACCCCTTCCTTAGAAAACCATGAGTCAGGATAATAAATTAATTAATGTGCACAAGGCTTCAACATGGGCACTTAACCCATAGCCTCTTCAACTTTTGGCATTTAGGATGCTCCGGTGACTGTTCAACTTCTAGATGGAGAACCAAAGGACACCTATTTACCTCCAAACTTGGTGCCCCACTCATGACCCTTCACATTCCTAATGTGAATGCCTCAGAGGGATAATTTTGTTCTCTAGTGATGTGTAACCTCCACCAACATTAAAATTCCTCTTGAAAATGCAATTACAATAATACCAATATAAAATACATTTCTCACATGTCCCCTAGGACACTTTCCAAGAAACATGGAGACATAAAAATGACATAGGTTTGCAAGGTAAATGTCACCTAACCTAAAATTGAAGTCCATCTTCCCTTGATCTCTCTCTCTCTCTCTCGCTTATTTTGATTTGGTAGTAGCCTCTTTTCAGATCATTTTTCATGAAGTACTTGGCTCCACTCAAGCGATCCAAAAACTGAAATTTAATGGCAATCTTGTTAGTGGCTATAGAATCAGTGCATATACTCCATTTCATTTCTTCCTTGGGTGCCAAAATGATTGGAACCACACATGGGCTCAAACTATTTCTGATTAACCCTTCTCAAGCAAGTCTTGGATCTGTTGGTTCATCTGTTCATTCTCTTGTGGTGTTATCCTATAGGTTTTAGGATGTTGGCATGTTGTATTTTGGAGACAAGCTTCCAATCATCATATTCAAATGCATGCTAGTTTTACTTTGTCATCAAATTTTATTTGAAATAATATATCTAAACATTGGTCCAATGGTATAGATATAGAACCTTTCTTAGCTATAGGATCAAAGAAGCCAGTTTCTTATGAATCAGTATCAGTCCCAAGGAAGGGTCATAGATTTTTTTATTGGTTAAGTTGGCCATCAATACAAGGAAGCTAATCTGAAACATATTCTTAGTTTATCATGAGGGCCAACCACATTTTCTCTCATCTCAGTTTGTGGCAGCCATGCTCTTGAGAGGCATATAATCTTTCTGAAATTTTCAATAAACAATAGTTGCCTTTCTATTGCTCGGGGCTTTTCCTCTGCAGTCCAGAAGCTGAAACAGTTTGATGTTGAGTGCAATTTTCTTATCAACATAATTTTATTGCTTTTAGATTCATAAATTTTTAAATGCGCATTTGAAGAAATCCAGTCACTTTGGAATAAATTCTGTATGAAATATTAAAACTATGTGATCTGGATTTTTTTCTATTGCTTACTGAACCTTTCAGTCAAGCATGACTAATTGCAAAATTTATTGTACTTCCAGAGACAAACTTCACTCTATTTTGTTTTCTTGACACAATGTTCACAAAAGTCAAATCTAACAGAGCAATTAAGAATTCCATCCACTATATGTTTAGTCATCGAGGTTTTTAGACCCTTTTCACTCAAATGACCCATCCTAAAATGCCAAACTCACCCTCATTCAGATTTAGATACATTGGCACACCCAGACAATGTTGATGCATTCAACCTATACAAAGTACCATGCTGCACTCCCTTAGTAAGCACCAACTTGCCTCTTGCCAACTTGCAACCTTTACCATCAAAAGTAAAACGTTTGTCCCTAAGCCAGTCATTTTGGACATAGACATAAGATTTTGAGCCAAACATAGAACATGCAAAACATTTGAGAGCGTTTTCACTCTTCCATCCATGAATGCTACCTTTACCTTTTGTTGATCATCTTCAAAAAGCTGTTATCACTAAGGAAAGTTTGACGTTAATCACAGTTTGTGTATTCAGAAAACCGCTCTCTATTTGGAGTCATATGATAAGATGCACTTGACTTAATTAGCTAAGAGTCATCACCAATGACGTTAGCATAAATGAAAGCATCCCTATTATATTTATCATTGTTTGAGAACCTCAGATGAATCCTTCTTAATGTGATCTTTCTTGCTACAATTTTAATATTTCACTTTTGATTTACCTAGAGACTTTTGACTTGCCCTTTTCTTTGGACTTCTTATCTCCATTCCTTTTCTTACCTCCTTTCTCCTTATACTTGCCTCTAACAACCAGGCATCAAGAGAAGTTTCATCCATGGACTTCTTTCTAATCTCTTCATTTAACATTCTTCAGTTTTAGTGAAATAACATTACCACTGATTAACATTACGAAGTTTTCCCATTAATTAGGGAAAGAACAAAGTAATACAACGAATTTATCTTCTTCCATTTTGAATCCTATTGACACAAGTTGACTAAGTATCATATTGAAATTATTTAAGTGATTAGTTATCAGGTCTCTGCTCATTTTCAAAGAGCACTTCATTTTTCAAGACAAGTTTGTTAATTGGGCTCTTAGACTGATACAATGTACCTATTTTCTCCACAATGAATAAGTAGTTTGTTCTTTAGACTCATTCATAAGCATAGAATTTGAAAGACGTGATCGAATAGTGTTTATAGCCTTTTTATCCAATTTTACCTAGTCTTCATCAAACATATCAATAGGTTTACTCAAAGAAGATACTACAGCCCATTAATCTCTCTCCATTAGAAGATCTTTTCTTTTCAGCTTACATTGTTCAAACTTCAAAGTTTTGATCATTAAATTGTTCAATCTCAGACCTTGATGTGCTAGCCATAGATCCAATACCATGCTATCTTTTTCACAAAATCTCTCAAAGCTTTCCTTTGTGACTAGTGACACACGAATTGCAACAAACTAAATGTCTCAAGATTCACTGCTGCATATGTTAGGGTTTGTTTTTCCAAAAAAGTGAACACTGCCTAGACAACATGCAATATGCTCTGATACCAAATGTTGGGCATTAACTAGCCCTGTTGCAAGCAACTGGTTAAGTTGGAACAAAGAAATTTTAGATTATGTAATAATAAATAGTAAATGATATTAACAATTCTATCTAATAACAACATTAACAAAAGAGCATGGACCAATATGTAAACACAAGATTACATGAGACACTGATATTTATGTGGGAAAGCCTTATGGGAGAGAACCCATGACCAAAAGAGAATCACTGTTAGATTATTCATAATTCAAAGATTCAATACAACATGTCTCTTACATAGTCTCAATTTACAGTATTACAACATACCCTTCTTTTGCAATCTTCAAATGGCCAATCTTCAACCTATCTAGTCTTAGTATTTTCAACAAACCTTGGCACCTTCACTCAAGAGTATACATATAGGTGTCATCATAGAATATCAATTGTTTAACTATCTAACCAACCTGTGGAATACTAAAAATCACAACTATATTCTGAGCATAACATGATGTCAGCATTCCACAGATATCACTAATATTTATCGTGATGTCTCCACATCGATAGTCACCATGTCTATGCAATCATTGCCACACACTGAGTTAGTAGTTGCTTACTCAACATTGTTGGTGTGTACATGTCTTTCAGTATAGCCACCACAACCAGCTGTAAGCTTGTGATAACATAGACAAACATTTGACCATTTCTAGTTGTTTGCGCCTTGCGGTACCTTAGAACTTTGAACATTATTATGTCCTTTGATTGCACTGCATGAATTCTACCTTTTCCACAAATGCACCTACATTGCCATTTGTGTCTTTACTTTTCAGTAACACTAAATTCAGAATGCAATAGCGAGTTCTCTTTCAAATGATTTGTGGTTGCTATCACAACATCACCACATTCATACTGTATTGCAACATACTAAAACTCGTCACATCCTACCACATTACATTTTGTAGCTGCTTACCAATCTGTAGATAAACTCTTTCTTTAGGAACTCTCTGCAGGTGAATAATGCACCCGTGTCCCAACAGTTGTGACAAACATTCAAGACAAATCCTAAGAACATATTCAATGAAATTAGCTGGAATCCTAGTGAGTTGAGATCTTGCATAAATGTTTCAGGTTCAAATAGACCATGCCAGGTGGGACTAATACTTTCCTATAGTGAAAGAAAGACAGTCACTATGTATTCATTGTTTATTAAACATGCTAACATTCAGAGGTCTCTTTCAATTCCTCAACACATACCACTTAGAATGAACAGAAAATGGGTACTGATTTGTATTTTCTTAGTCATAGTGTTTACAACCTCCAGTAATCCATCATTTCACAATGATTGCTGCAATGACATGTAAAATTTTTGTGTGTCCAGTGTAATTTCCCTGAATATGGTGCAACTGCACACCGTAATTTGAATGAGCTTCAAAAGTCAAAACAATTTACATGGTGACCATCTTACTAGTCTGTTTACATGGGCAACTTTTCACAGGTTCTGCAAGAAGATTGCAACATTATCACCTTGAATGCAGAAAATTATCTAGTATTCACTTATACTAGGTTTACCATTTGTTTGCATGTTAAGATAGTTTCTGTTGTTGGAATCTGGGAATGAAATACTAGATTGGATTATATTAAATACTTACTTTCTCTGTTTTAAATATTGCTCTTATCTCCTGTGCTTATAAGTGTCTTTTGTTTTCACGGTATAAGATATTTTGATCAGAAAGGACATATCTCAAATATTCATGTTTAGCTAGTTTATTCTTCCATGTTGGGGCCAACCTCTTCCAGCGATTACGCTTATCTTTATTACTAATTTATAAATATGTTTCTATTATTCAGAGTTGTTGCCCATCTCAAAAGTTGAAGTCAAAGTTGAGAATGACACAAATCTGGTGCAAACATTAGACAGCATGTGGTATATTCCCATCAGATATTTTGTTTGAGCACCAAGAAGACCTGAATCTATCAGCGTGGTGAAGTAATCGATTCAATGAAGGAATGTGCATTGACATTATCAGGTTCTAAAGAATCAAAAGCATGCATGGAAGACAGCAGCTTTTCATTTGATGAGAACACTCAGAATTTATTGCTAGTTAGTGGGACCCATGATGGATCAACTTCACCAACAGGAAAGAAAGTTAGTGAATTGAATGACAGGAGTTATTTGGAGGTTAAGCTTGTAAATGGTGTAAAAAGAAATGATTTTACTGACAGTGGTCTTGATAACAATGAGACAAACAGAATGGTGAAGGGTGTCATCCCTGAAAAAAGCGAGTCTTCTGTCAAGAACATGGATGCACGAGTTTATCCAGAGCCTGTGAATTGTGTCTCTTACATGATTTTTGATGAAGAGGAGGAACTTGCCTTTCTGCGTTCTCTTGGGTGGGATGAACATGCTGAAGAAGAGCCTCTGACCGAAGAGGAAATCAATGCTTTCTATCAGCAGGTAAAATTCCTTAGATATGGCTTATCTAATGCTCTTTCCAAATGTCTGTCAGCATTTGTATTTTGTACACCAAAACATCTGAATGTGTTTCTTAGTAGTATCTTTTGAATAATCATATTGGTAGTTATCTTTTGTCTGTTATTTTGTTTGCAGCATAATGCTTGTAGCCATGGTAAACGTAGGCTATAGTTATCGGAAGCAAGAACACCACCTGCCATCAGCTTTTCTGACTATGGAGGATTTTTAGCTATGATATTAACATAATTTCATTCTTTTGTATTTACCACATTAATTTCCTATTGAAAAATGGAAAGCGCTTGATTTTTGTTGTAAAAGAGAATTCTAGAAACTGGGGGATCGGCTGGGGGCTGGAAAGCAAGTACCTCAGATTTATAGAGGCTTCCTGAGAATGTAAATACTATCTTCTTTCGTAATAAAGAAGTCCCCATAGTAGTCCAATGCCCTTATCCTAAGAGAAGGGTTGCAGAAAAGTGTATTTTTGACAGCAATGTTTACTAGACGAACATAAATTCTTTGTTTTAGACATTATGCAGATCCATAAATACAGTGGGCTGTTGTGAATATTCATTCTTTGTAAAATAACCCATTCTTAAGGGAATAGTATGTAGATATCACTTCTGCTAATATTGTACACTGGATTTGAACTGTTCATTGTTAAAGCAATGCAAAATTAGAAGTTTTGAGCTCGTTAAACAGCTTATGAGCGACTAATAAATCAAGGATATTTGTACTACTGATTATTATTCAATGTGATGTCTCATATATCAATCACACTACTCCTTATGTGCTTTGTTATCTTATTTTCAGTTTTGTAGCTGCTATTCAAGTTCCCATTTTCAGATGAATGCCATGTCTTATATCTATATTTAATGCTATTTTCTTGTAGCTTTCACTATATATTACCAAATATTTAACAATATCGGCTCATATTATCTTTGCCCCAACTCTTTTGTTCTTCATTGGTTTGTGTAATTAAAAATGCTGAACTCCATATCCAAAATTGGATGCCTTGTGTTCTTAACATTTTCAAACTATTCTTGTTAGGGGAGAGGGCCCAGTAGCTGCCCATATTCAATTTTGCTGCTCACCAATACGTGAAAATTAAAAGCCTAGTAAAATATTTCACATGTATCAATAGTTATGCACTTGTGGATGTGTGGTTAACCAATTTTTTCAATTAGGAGTTGTGTAACCTTTTTTGGTGGCCATAATGCACGGTTATTGGGACATCTGTCGTAGGTATTAGTCGGCACCTTTATTAAAGGAATATGCATTAGAAGAGTTGTGCAACTTTTTGGTGACTATAGAGTATGGTTACTTGAGCATCCATGCATAGGTATTGGGCAATGCTTCAAAATGACCACTTTTGGGCTTTTGTGCATGAAAGAACTTGTCTTGTTGGTCGTCATAACTATCCAAAAGCTGAAAGAATAGCTTTAAGCTCTTAAGTCACATATGAAGAAAACCAAAAGTTGAAACAATTCGATGTATGTTTAGAAGCTAAGGGTGTGTGAAGTTAGGGTGGATGGCTACTGGGCCCTCGCCCCAAGTAAATTTGGCATTCAATATGAATATTGGTAACTTTTATTTTCGATGATGTGTATATAAATTCACGTTGCCTTATTTTTCTTTTCAGAAAGTAGTGTTTAAAAAGGCGTATATGTGGATAAATTTGTACAGGTAACATTAAAGCTGTAGTTTTGACTTTGCTATATCTTCCATTCTTTACAAGAAATAAAATTAGGCCTTTGATAAAAGCCTATTAATTTCAGATAATGCATGAAGCTTCCTCAATCCATATCGGTAAAATTTAAGCCTGAAAAAGAAAATAATGAAGCTTTAATGCTTTTCAAAATTTCTAAGCTATTAAATTAAATGAAGCATTAAAATGAATAGATTGCCTAGATTTGAGAGCTGAGATAGTAAATTGAAAATAAACAAGCATACTTTTTGAAATAGAAAAGATGGATTAGGGTTTACTTTTATGTGCAGTTTGAAAACGTTGTATTACAAAATGGTGTTTTGATATCAGATATAACTTTGTGATGTTTAGACATACATCATTGGACTCTGCTTTGATCTGGCGTAAAATCGTGGCACAAAATTGATCTGGTTCGATTTTTCGATGCAGTATAGATCTGTATTCTATGAAATTGACTTGATAAGTTTTGTGATTTAAAAACTTTTTCCCAGCCCTTTGACTAGTTTAATTTGCAATATGTATACTGGCAGTGTTTTACAAACACCTTTGAGGGGTTTGCTAAGCAAGGTTATGCTCTCTTTAGTCACACTTTTAGGTGGAGTAATTCAACTTGTGAATAAGGAGCTAAGATAGTAAACAACCATACAATATGTCTATTTCTTGTCAAGCATGCAAAAGTCGATGTGGCAATGAATGCTCAGTTGTGCTGCACGAATGACAATGCAAGTAGTGAGAGAGCCTTCAATATCTAAATGTTCAAAAAATGAAAAATGAATTATGGTTCGCCCTCATTTGATACTCTAAAATACAATTTGCAAGGTTTCATTCTTCAGGTTAGGCACATTCCTCGGCTAGTTGGTAAGGGACAATGTAGACCAAATTTTGATTTTTGAATTAAAAAAAAGATAGGGGTCAGTTTTGCACTGCGGAATCAAATGAGGGTATCATGGATAAATAAAGGATCAAAACCAGTCCTTGGGGATGTGTGGAGGTAGAGTCATGCCAGTTTTAGGGAGTATGGTAACTTTTAGTGCAAAAATATGTCACTTGTATGTATGTTAGCCATTGTTTAAAGGCTAATCCGATCCAAGTGAATTCAAAACTAACGGGAGAAGTATGGGGTATGCAGTTTTTCACCATTACATTTTTCTCACTTTGATTGCATGTGAACTACTAAGATAAAAGTTAAAACAAAGCAAGTAGTCAACATGAAAGTAGAATATTTCAAACACTTATAAAATTATATAAAGATTTCTCTTCTATACATTCTCCTTGCGATGGTCACTCCATCTTGAAGCTTGCAAAACATAAGTAGAATTCAATGAGTGGTAGCTAATAAACATGGAAATATAGGCTGCAATGTAATTGCTTAACAATGTCAACTATGTTGAACTGCATGCACAAGGTAAATGTAAAGGATGGCATGAAGCCACTTATTGTAATCAACAAAGGAGGAAGTGCAAAATTCTTCATTTGACCATTGTGACCATCAATATAAAAGATGGTGTAGGACTTCTAATGAGACACTATAACCAAACAAACATAGTGTTGGGCATCTCTTGGGCCAGTACAACCATGAGTGTGCAATGTAGAACTTGTGGAGTCATTGTAACCATAATCATGAATTTAAATGACATAAAATTATGAGAAAGCATGAAGCTACAAAGGCATGAAGCTTGTCATTGTGATCATAAAACGTAAAGGAATGATAGTGATATATGTCTCCCCTCCAATTGGTTACATACAAAGGATGCAAGGAATTGGAGGAGAGCAGAAAAGTAAAAATATCATGATGTAAAGTGTAATGATCATGGATAAATGTCATAGATAACATTGTGTGATAGACATAATGAAATAACAATGTAAACACGAAAGCACCTTAAGGATGGTAAAGCATGATGACCCTAATGTCGCCCCAAATGACGGCCACAAGCAAGTAATAAATACTTGATAAGAACCATGTAAGCATAAATCAATCTAAGATTTTAGCATGAGAAACATAGACAAAACATGTGTAATCATAGTATGTAAACATGATGCTAAACATGTAGCATAATCATAAGACCATAAGATATAAGCATGGTATATTTAAATGAGTATGTTAGCATCACAAGATAAGAAGATTGTAAGCATTAAAGGAACATGTAATCATCATAAAATGAAAGCATCTACATGAAAAAATATTAAGCACATGGCCATATATGAAACATAAGGATAGTCATGAAACTATATGAAATAGGGAGCTAGTGAACATAAAGGGAATGATCCCAAGTGGGGAATATAACATGACTCCATATGCGAATTTTGCTCTTGTTGAGCTTGCAAATTTTTCTTCAGAATCCATCTAGAAGTACTTACAAAAGAAGAAACATGCTTTGTCTTATGATTTACAATACCTTTATTCTTTTTATTTTTCATTAGCACATAAGGATATCCTAAATGCTCATATATATCCAATCATTCATGCAAATTAACTCCAGGTTTTTTAAGTTGACATTCTTTAGGCCTTGTATTTTTATTAAGTGCTTTGAAATAAGAAGGCTCATAAACACCATTGTATTTTACTAGTGAAGGCTTAGTATCTAATAATTGTTGATTCTTTTCTTCTTTCTTACACCATTGATTTTCTTTCAGCCACTTGTACAAATCATGCAAATCATCTTAGTTTTATAAGGAACTTCTTGAGGTATCTTAACAAAAGTATCCAACATAAAATGAATCAATTTAGATAGGAGTGATCCAGTGCATACTTTGTGCATCAATTTACATCCACACATCTTATCTTGTGATCGTCCCTTGCATGTACACACATAATGCTAAGATACATTATGCATAGATGATTATGGTAGAATGGCTTAGCACACATCTATGCAAGCATTGGTTATGATTTACTTCACACAACTAATGCAAGATAGATGTGCTCACACTTCTTAGTCACATTGTGCAACTTTATGACCACATGCCATTTCAAGAGTATGCACACTAGCTTCAACAACTCCTTACACATCTCAACATTGTGTGCAACCTACCCATGAGTGCACATGCATTTGCACGAAAATGATTTATTTGGCTCCACATGTATTTGACACATGGACATGCCTACTCCATATGATCATGCCAACCAACTAGTACATAACATATTTGGCATCGAGAACAATCCTAGCTACATTGGAGCCACATCGTACAAACATGACACTTTAGCATATTGTGGAAGGTTTAGTTGATAGCTAATTGTATAAATATAATTCATTATGTAATATGTAAACTAGTCACCCTTTAGTCAACTTAGTCATAGTAGTTGGCTAAGTATGATTGTATAGGATTTCATTGAAAATAAGGGAGACAAATTCCTTTCCTAGTCATGGGAACCTACTTTCTCTACCATATTCTTTGTGAATATGTATCATACATCAATAATGAATAATGGACAACATTCATCACACTTCTGTCATGTCTTTTCTTCGCCTTGGCTATAGATTATAAATCACTTTCATATTATAGGATTTTAGAAATATATCTCTCCATTTGTATAGCTCCATAACTATTCCTATATGTGAATTTGTATTCAAACTAAAATCAAATAATTGGTACACAGGATTAAAGGTTCAATCTCACAAGGCTTGCCTCTAGCTTCACTTAGTTAGGTTCATCACATCATGATGCTCTTATTTTGTTCATGCCATTTCCTAGAAGAAGAAAGCACAAAACAAAATAGTCCCTAGGGAGGTATGGTTATTTGCTAGCTTAATTGGATGAAATCAATTCTTCATCAACCTCTCTAGATGAGCAAGACCGCTTGCATAAAGTGACTCAACATCTCCTTTAATAGTGTCAATTGATGAGGGTAGATCCAACCTTCTTAATTGCCTATCTAAGCTATCTTCTTTTCCTTGATTACCCATGAATCATGCCAACTTAATGTGCACTTGAGAAAATTATTAATTGTTTGATGTTAAACAAATTAAATAATTTGATTCAATAAGTATTGATTAATGGAAGTTGAACACCAATAATTTGTTATGAAGAAGTGTCAACAACAGACCCAATGCCAAGGAACACTAGAAAACTCGCACATCTCTGGAATCTATGAAGCAACAATTGATTGAGAAATGATCTGGAACTAAAATGAAATGCAAAGAAAATGCAAACCTAGTGCACAAAAAAAAAGAAATAGTGCATGCATTGATGAATGTTCACATCTGCTTCCATGATGAAAAATAACCTCAAATTTGTGTAGATGATAAAATATGAAAAAATGGTCTACACCACTATAAAGTGCTCAAAACTAGCTTTCCATCGATATCTCGTTTGCAAAAAACGGACACCGTGACCAAAAGTTATGAATTTTTCAAAATAATTGAATTTAGCCTACAAAAAAGGATTTTTTAGCAAAAAAAACTTTACTTCTAATTTTATTTTTGAAAAATCTTCTCACTGTTTGTAGACAATAATAAAAACGCAAAAATATTTTGATGTTAAAAATAAAACCCAGAAACCGTTTTTTGATCTAGCAAGCAGAAGATGAGAAAATGATTTTTAATTTTTAACCTCCAGCGAGGAGAAAAATGACGCACGATGCTTTTTGGACAACAATTTTTTCCAGATCTGTGCAAGATATACAAAATCTAAAAGATACCCAATTCATATTTCGACCTTGGCTACAAAACCCGGAAATCGTTTTTCCTATAAATGAGTGAAAGCTAGATTTTTGAAGCAAAAATGATGAGGGTTCGAATAAAAAAGGGCTTGCAACAAACCCTTGTTTGCCAAAAATGCAAATGGTGATCAAATTGAATGAAACAAAAGCCAAATTTGACTTTCTTGAGCCTCTTGGACACAATAATGAGCTCGGATTTGCACCAGCAAACTCTGATATGAACCTGCAATAAAGAGCCAAAAATGGAACCTCCCCAAATCTGGTATTTCTCTTCAAAAAAAAACTCTCCAATGACACCCAACCCGCTCTGATACCATGTTAGAATTGGCTATGGCTGCCAAGATCTTGAGACCAAATGGAAAACACAAGAAGAGAGAATATGAATGTGACAAGAATAAACTGTATTCTTATCGATATGATTCACTGATATGAAATGATTGTTATGATGAGAGACCCCATGGTTATATAGCCATGGTGAGTACATAGGAGGGCATAAGATTATGACAAGTGTCGTAATCTTATGACATGAGACAACTGTGAAAAACTCACTCCACCTAAAGTGGAAAAGTTATAATGTGATAATCACCACAAATGGTGGATCACCCACAAAAAGTGGAGAGGTAATCACGTGATGTGTCCACGAAAGGTGGAAGTGATAAAGTAATAACATGATAAGTCCACTAAAGGTGGAAATTCTCCAACTACCTCCTATGTGGTCCCTAAGTAAACTTAACTGAGGTGTAATTATGACCTAGGACAAGGTATAACACATTTAATTACACCAACAATTCTTTTGAAATAGGATGTGGTGGTAAACTGTGTGTTGGCTAACAAATTGGGCACCTTGAGATATGACAATTCTATGCCCAAAAGTTGCTAAAATTAACCAAACAACTCTGAATATCGACCTTTAAATAAAGACTAATATTCTCTAAATTTTATCGAGGAACAACTCCCTCACAAGATTTTCAGTGAATTAAATGTTAAAATTAAATATCATGTATGCTTTTAACTAGAAAGCAGAAAAGGCACACCCAATATCAGAAAAATTCCTCATATTAGGGCAATATTCAACAAGCAATAAGTATCATCACAAAGATCGATTTCAGTTAACTATTCAATAATTAAGCATGTATCTAATACCATTTGAGGAATGAAATCAACTATGAAGAAAACTACATCACTTACGCAAAGATAAGCTATTGCATCAAGATATTCTCAAACACATAAATTCAAGAACTCAAATTATCTCCACGACTGAATGCACACAAACAAGCAGTAATTTCATTCCCAACAAATGTTGGAGTGTAAAAACTATCAAGTGTTTAGAGAGAGAGCATAAAAATAGATACAATATAAATAGGCAGATGAGTAACTACCACTTTCATGTCCATAATCGATCAAAGATGAAAAGACAAGCAATAAAAGAAAATGAAACCGAGCCACCATGATGGCGTTGCGTCATTTCTAGCTTCAGGGGTCACCAACAGTTTCTTTCGTCAGGCCTATAAAGCTTTGAGGATGTGCAACAAGTCCTTATGTTGAGGAATAACCACATTTTCCATCCTCACCTTCCACGTAAGATGATTGTATTTAGCTACTTCCACACGGTGCTCACAGACTACCATTAGATCAATTGCTTGAGAAGTGACCATATGTAATTTGCTAAGCCTTCACAGGTGGTCAACATTGAGTGTAGGCAAATCAAGTGTTTCTTTAACCATTTTCTGGAAACAATCTATCAAACTCTTGGTATCAATATCATCCTTCATCTCACCTTTATCTCGGAGCAATTCAAGGGCTACCAAGGGACCCAGTGCCTCCTCTGAAACAACAATGCACTCATCAATGACCTCCTTGAGCTTTTGCACACTTTGCTTAGCAACTTGCAATTTCCATTCCACCCCCTTATTCCATGACAAGAAACAAGTGTTAGAAGCATTAGGTATAACTTGTTCTGCAACCAGCTTCCCCATGTCTAAACCTAACATTAACTTCAACTCAGTTTGATAGTTGTTCCACAACCTCTCTTCCTTTTCAATTGCAGTGATTTCCTCCCCTAAAGTAGTTTTCAAGGCATTTGTTTCTTGGAAGCATTTTATAGACTCAGAAATGACAAAGCTTCCCTTTTTAATCAAGGACTCACTCCAATCATCTACAACCTTACTTAGGTTTTGGCAATTTTTAATTTTAATCATGGCCTCTTTTCCAAGTACAGTAAGAGATTCTACAGAGGAATCAGCATGAGATAGAGGTTGAGGAACAAGCTCAAAGATAGACTTAGATATTCAGTTAGGTCTCTAACCTAGGCTTTCAATTCATTTTTGCTTTCTTTATCCTTTTTTGATCTTTCAACCATTTTGGCTGTTGACACTTGAAAAATTTGCACATCTCCATCTCTAGTAGGTGGACCAAGGTCTACTTTGTTTACTTCAATGTCACCCACTGCTACCTGAGTAGCATCCTTCTACACCGAAGGGTGAGCAATCTCAATTTGGAGGTGTCTAGATTATGTATCATCTATCAACCTAGCAATGGTTTTTAACTTCTTTGATTTTGGGGTTGGATTCCTCTGCAACAATCTGTCCACCATATCCTGCTTGGAAAAAATTGGCTGTATGGCCTTCCTCTTCCTTGATAGAGAGTCTTCCGACTAGGCTGGAGTCACTGAAACCTTGGTTTTCTTAAGACTTGGAGATTCGAACAATGCCCTAGTAACCAGAAGAGTGTCCTCTGCTGATGCAACCGCTTGTGGTTTTCGAGATGTACTCACCTCTCTAAGAGATGATTCACCTTGAGAGGGGGAGGAGTTAATACTTAGGGTTTCCAAACCCTCTTCTCCTTCACCTTCCTCATCCTCCTTTTCTAGAATGGGCAGGTTCAATATATCCTCACCACAAGTTTGAGAAAACATATTTTTGTCTGGAGGATCCCCAACGCCATCTCCTTGAGCTCCTGATGATAATGACTATGAAACATTACCAGTTGATTGCCCATTCACAAAAGCTTGAGATGTACCTTCGACAGGCTATGAGTCTTTAGACCTGGTATGGGGATGGGATTGCTCCATTCTCTTCTTGGTCACCCACTCTCGTGTTCTAGTTAAAACATCTGTAGTTTTTGCTTCAATGGTTTCCTTCTCTTTACCACTCCAATCCATGGCAGGGATAGGCCGACCCTCTATTAATTCAGCATACACGGGGTCTACCATGTTGGAACCATCCTCCATGATGCCCTGTAAACCCCACTTCAAATCATATATAATTATTTGTTCCATAGACAACCTCATCCAACTTATTCTTCTGACTTCATACTCATCAAAACAATCAGCCCAATAATCTTGAAGGTTGGGTTGGTGATAAAAGGTAGGCTTAACTTCAGATTATTCTTAATATAATCCTTTGAGTCAAAAGAGACCCACTCATCATACAAATGCATATTGTACTTAGACAGTTCCTTTTCAATATTCAAGGCATCAAGCATTGATTGACAACTGTATGGGCCAAAACCAAAAGGAAAACAGATTGTTAATCTCTTCCTTCCCTGGCATAATCTATTCATGTCAGCCAATTGCCTACTCACTTCGATGATCACCCATTTATCTTCGGGGTACTTTGGCAATTTAATTGGAAACCCTACATATCCACAAACCCTGATATAGGAGAACCTTTGAAAATGGATGCCATAGAAATCCACAGATTGCATTGCCTTTGGTGACAACCGCATTGCAAGGCGCCCCTATAATTATCTGACCATCCTCATGGTGAAGGTGTCTATCACTCTTTTAAAGTTTGAAAAACTCTTCTGAAGCTGCATTTTGTCGTAATAATCATAAACGTGCACTTTTTCTGGAGGTAAATCACTTGGTCTCAATCAGGCCAAGGTCTAGTACTAGCGAGGGTGTATATTAGATACAAGGACATGTAGAAGAACTTATGAAGGGTAAAGAATGCCATTAGTTCATGAATGTGGTCACTGATAATCTCCGTCCAATCCAAGAACTACTCTCTGCATAATATAATTTGGATTATGAAATACACCCACTCATCAAAACCATGGACATCCTCATTTCCCCTTAACCTATGCAATAACACCACAATGCAACTTCTACAAAATGCGTTCTATGCAACTTTCAAGGCAATCGGGACTTACCCCTCTTGGGCTTGGCCAACCATTTTTTTTCTATTTCATTCCTGTAAATCCCTTTCTTAGCAGTAAATTCAATTTGAGAGTTTGTCATGTTCATTGGAAAATACTCATCCCTTTCAAGAATCCTCAGGTAGGACACGAAGGTGGACCTCTGGATTTTCAGAACCAACTGATTGTCTTATGTCCTTACCTCCCATGTTTGTGAATTATAGTGCCTAATGCACTCTAGGATGAGTTCAGGGCATTGCATATCAAGAGGAAACATGACAGCTTCAACCAATCCACTATTGATTATCTGTTCAGTGATGGGTGGTGGATTGGGTTTATTGAATTTACCTCGTAACTCATCCAAATTCACAAGCTCAAACTGAGTATCACCAATTTTTGGCCCCTCATAGGTCAGACCATACATATATTCAGAACCCACACATCTAACCCTCGTCATGGATGAAAATTTATAGCCCAACACTAGATACCCTTTTAAATGTAAACAAAAATAATCCAGGAGAGAAAATTGAAATAAATGAACACTTGAAAATACCTCAATGGTGGAGCCTTCAGCTGAAGTTGCACCTCATCCAACTTGTCCTTGAAGAATTCTTTATGAAGAGAATGTTTGTCCAACACTTCAGACTTGCTTAAAACTTCACAGGAAAAACATGAGAGTAGGCAAGCATTTAATGTTCTAAACTACCTCACGACATATGGAAACTATCACTTCACTGCTACCAACATAACTACCTTTTAATTTGAAAACAAACATCTATAAGCGGTGAAGTGGGAGGTTCGACGAACTACACAAAAGTGTGCTTGGGTTCAACTAACATGCCAAGGTGCTGTCGATCATCATAAAGGTAACAAAGGAAAGTTTGAATGGTGATACAAAACACCACCGGTGTTGTAAACATGGAAAAGTGACGTAACCCAAGCTCAAGCGGCGAAATGGGAGGTTCGAAAAACTACACAAAACACTGCCCAAGTTTGAAAGATCACATAAAAGGCTGCCTAAGTAAGACTAGGCCATTTAAAGGTTCGTTGGATGACTTTGATGACATGAGGTAAAAAATATAAGGTAACACTGTGCAACAAGCTTAAGAGGCTGCACACTCCAAACAAACATCATTCAATCTTTGTTGATTCTAAAGAAAAACATTCATCTAGCGATTTCTAGTTGTGTGGAATCCCAAACTAATAACAAGGATGACATTTTTTTCACTTGCTAATCTATTAAATGCACAAATTATTCCTTTTTGGTGGACTCTTATTAGGAGTTGTGACTGGTGACATTCTCATCATGTATGCTTCAAAGAACTAATGTATTTATTTCTATAACAAATTCAAGCACTTGTATTTAATTCAAAACTTGAGTTAAACTCTTTAGTGTGTGCATGCCTTAGTACACCACTACTTTTGTCTGATCTAGCAGTTAGATATTAAAAAATAGTTAATTTTATTTTGATATATATCAACAGTTTCATGCAAAAACAAGATGAAGAATTCTTATTACTCTCTGAAGTTCAAGATATACAAGACAATTTTAGTTCTACAATCACATTTTTCCTTTACATATATGGAGATTTGAAATTAGAGATGAAACAATGTTGTCTTGTGGCTCTTGAATAATATTGTTGGATGCAATAATTTGAAGTGTTCTAATCTCCAAAGAACTAGGCACTTTTTTGGAGACAAAGAACCTATAGGAGTAGAGAGAAGTACTGTTTATTCATTGCATGGTTAGAGATATAGTATTGCTTATTGCATGATTAGATAAATAATATTTCTCATATTACATTGCTTGTAGGAATATTGTATTCATTATCATTGTGTGTATGCATATATAAAAAGCATCCAAATTTCATTTGTTGTTGTGTTATTCTATAGGTAATCTTTGTTAGTTGGCATAAGTGATTTCATTTCATAAATAGTATTTATTGTTCAAGCACAAGAAATTTTACTTCATAGGTAGTCTTTATTTAGAATAAGCATTTCTATTCTATAATTAATTTTTTCAATTTAGTGTAAGCACTTCTATTCTTAGGCAAGTCATTTAAACTTAGTGGATTAGATTAGACATAATTCATTTTTAAGCACAAGTGCTAGCCAAGAATTCTAAACTACCCTTTTACAAATAACTTTTGAACATTGTTTGTATTGACAAGATACCCATCTATTAAAGTATGATTTTCAATGACAATCATCACTAATAACTACCACATAATTGGAATCATAAGGTTTGAGCTTTTACATCACCCTAATGTGACTCACTTTTAGCATGTTGGTCCATCACTAGTTTGAATCTCCTTGTCCTAAGAGGTATGAGTACCCCTAAGAGAACACTAATAATTCTTATTTAAAGGATTTGTATGCTACTTGACAACACATTATGCATTTATCAGTTGATGGTCATGAATAGAAACCTATAAGACTCTCTAGGAGTCTCATGACTTCTTGATTAGTGATGGTGTACACAGCTATCCAAACACATACTTTTCAATTATAGTATGGATAATGCCCATGCAACTATACTCATTTGGACTATGTGAACCCACCATAAAGATTACCACATACTAGCTACAATACTAGATTCTATAGCTATTAATAATGCTAAAGTTCGGAGCTGAATAGGCCTTGATAACACAAGTAATTATGCAACCTTTAGTTGCATGTTCTCTATTGTCGATTGCACACCAAATTTTATAAACATCTATGTTATGAACCATGGTAGATCATCAACATATCAACATGCTATACCACACAAACCACATTGTTTGAATTGACTTGTTTAGGAACATTCAACTAATTCTAGGTGTAATGTCCTTTGTTGGTAATGTGATGGATATACATGTATATACATAAACCTTTGGCTCTAAAATGAAAAGGCTCATCTTTGAAATTTTACACTAGTAGTAGGAAATGTCTTCATCCACATTGGAAGTTTATTACTCATCATGACTACACACACACATAGCCTTTACAAGTTCACTTTTATGGTTAAGCTCTTAGTCTTACTACACCAAACTTGCATTGTGCTAGATGATGATTTTGAAAATCAAGGTAAACTAAATTGCAATTATAACTTTATAATGAGTTTATGAATACAAAAATATATGATTATCAATATTACTCAAGTAAATTAATGTGATTGCACATTCAACATAAACATAAAATTAACAATACCATAAGTTGTAAAACATAAGTGATACAATATATACATGGAGAAACCCTTGCAGGAAAAAAATCCACACCTAAAGAGATCTAATGATTGTATTGATCCTTCAAAGAAGTTCACATCAATACATCTCTCTTTGAATTCTAACAACAGTTCGTTAATTCAACAAATTTCAAAAAACAACTCATAAAAATACTATCTCAAGACCCTAATATATAGAAGAGAATGTAAGATAATACCACCTATGGTATCTCAAAACAAGAGGCAACCAAAACCACTTGCAAAAACCATATGCTCCACACCTCCTAGGAATCCTGTAAATATAGTAAAATATAATAAAACACCATATGGCCTTCACATGGACACCTAACCCATAGCTAATCAAATTCTGTCATACGTGAGTGCACTATTACTCATTGATGATTCCAATGGCTCAAACCCAAAACACACAAACATGGGCACCCAACTTTGGATAGCATGCAATTGACATATGTCAACATGCACAAACATGCAAGTTTGGGTGGTCCCTACCCAAAAAGTGGACACCTAGATGGAGTATTATCATAATATGCTTTATAACTATCACTAAACATGTGTCCACCTTTATGAATGCGATTATAATTTGTCATAGAAAATAAATATTAAATAATTTTTCTGTCATGTCCCTAAGAACATATTCCAAGAAACGTGGAGACACATAAATATGAAAGGATTACAATGTTAATGCCACATTATCCTAACATTCTCCCACTTGACATTATATATTGCAATTACATCCATGGGATACAAATAAAGAATGAAGTACAATGATCTAGGCCCACGACCTTCCTACACCAAGAGAACTTACTCGTGGTCACTGGCTTCATAAGAGAATCTACAATATTATCCAAAGTGTCAAATTTCTTGATCAAGGCCTCACCATTCTCAATTGCTTCTCGCAAAAATTGATATTGAACATCAAAATTCTTAGTACGAGCATGATACATAGGATTTTGGCCAAACACATGGCACTCTTGCTGTCACAACGGATCTTCATAGTCCTACAATAAAAACCAATAACTATACCAAGTCTTTGTAGCCATATTGCCTCCTTCAAGGTATGTGTAACATCCATATACTCTATTTTAGTGGTGGAAAAAATAATTGTAGGCTATCTTTTACTCATCAAATTCACTACACCTCCAAAAAAAAGAGGAAACATAGCCACTAGTGGACATTTGACTATCCAAGTCACCGTCCCAATTTGCATCAACAAAAACCTGCATGTCCAATGGTAACCACACCATCAATACCATGATAAACTAAATAGTAATCAAAAGTCCCTCACAAATATATAAATACCTGTTTAACAAAATTCCAATTCTCTCTACTAGGATCAGACATAAACATGCTCATAACTCCCACTCCTTGGGCTATATTTGGTCTAGTGTAAACCAATGCATGCATACAACTATCAACAAAACTAGCTTAAGAAACCTTAGACATCTCTTCAAAATCATCATCAAAATTAGGAAACATGTCTAAACTAAGCTTAGTACTGTGCAAGGGGGAAATTGAGAAGATGCAATAGATCAGATTGATGATTAGAAACTAATCTAAACAACAAAATGCTAATTGATTTATGCCCATTACTCACGAAATGTAACTATAAAACCAAGAATTGAAGAACGAAATTGACAAAAAGCAATAAAAATGAATTGAAAATGAAATAGCTTTACCATCCCGTGTTGAAGTGTATCCGTATTGACGTATGTTGGATTGTTCAATTCAATACGAAGCCTACATTGTGTGTGCGAGAGCTTGAAGAACATGCATGTGTTGATCGAAGCTATGGGTTGAAGCTTTGTCAAATGTCAATTAAGATCTTGGCATTACTTCGTTACATAAACTGTATTGATTCTCTGATTGTTTTTGAGAAGAGAGATGTTTGTTATATAGAATTTATGATTTCGAATGAATGCTTTGATCATGTAGTAGAATATATTGATCAACGGTCAAAAGATGTTGAGAGGATTTAGATGTGCATAATCTATGCAAATTGATTACATAATTAGTGTGATTGAAGAAATAGATTGATCCGTTAAGAAATATATTGATCCGTTAAGAAATAGATTGATCTATCATGAAATAGATTAATCTGTCAAGAAATAGATTGAGCAATCGATGGTTCATAATTTGCTCAATCAGGAAAGTGGGTGAGGATAATTAATTAATTGATTTAATTAATTAATCTTTTTGGAGTTGAACGTGCAAATCAAGTTTGACTTTTGCAAACAAAGTTGTATTTGTTTGATTTGAATTTTGATGATGTTTTGAATAGTTTATTCCAAATTATTCAAATTTGGGGGAAAGTGACATAATTAAATTATTATGTTTTAATAATTTAATTGATTGAGGGGAATAAAGTGAATTAGCGACATAATTAAATAATTGACGTTATTTAATTAATCAGGAGGAATAAAGTTAGATTAGGAGTTTATTAAATAAATGATTTATTTAATTGCTTGAATTTGATGAAAAAGTGAATTAATTAAATAATGTATTATTATTCAATTAATAGAGGGAATTAGGTTTTCAGGACTTTATTAAATAAGTGAAATTTATTTAATTTGTCAAAAATAGTGAAAAAGTGAATTAATTAAATAATGTACTATTATTCAATTAATAGAGGAATTTAGGGTTTTAGGATACTTTTTGATGTGAAATATAGTGGTTTTCGATGATAATGATGTCGATGATGCGAAAATGTTATTTAAGTTGTGTAATAAGTGTTAGGTCAATTTTACATGTCTACATTCTGGCCCTCTTTGAGACAAAGTATTGGTTGTTTTGTTTCAAAGATTCGATGTTAAGATCAAGTTTTGAAATTTTTTATATTCCCCACTGTGCCCCGACGGTCAGCGGAATAATGATAGGACTCTGGGCTGCTCCCTCGAGAGGTTGGATAGAAAAATCCCTTTGTAGGTCAAGCTCATGACACTATTTTATTTAAATTCATATGCGTAGAGGGAAAAAAATTAAGGTTATAGGTCTTTTGATGATAGTTAATATGTTCCCGAGAGGTCCTAATTTCAACCTAGGAAGGTTTCTTAAGCAAAAATTAGGGTTTTTGTGGGTTAAAAGGTTCTAATTACCTCATTTGCACTTTGGGCCTATAGAGAGTTCTTGCCTCTGGTTATCTCATTTTTTTAGTTGTCGAGGAGCTATGGTGAGGATACAAGGAGCCCCACATTACACAAATGTAGTTTGTGAGTTTGGACGACCTGCAGGTGTCGGTGCCCTAGTATGTACTCTTCCATTTTTTTCATTTTCATATTTTCACATTTGTGTAATTAATGCACGAAGAGGAAGTAGGTGAGTGCAGTAGATTTAGGAATTTTGCGCACTTGCGTCAGTTTTAGCACATTTGCTATTTTTAATGGGTTGCTTTTGATATTTCTGCTTGAACTTGCTCCAAATTTGTGCATTTGACCTATTTCTTCACTTCTGATTTTGCCTTTGTTATAAAAATTTTCTTTTGAAAAAAAAATGATTTTGATTTTTTTCGCTCTTGCCATTTTCTATTGCTTTTGAGCCACAATTTCTCGCTTTTGCCTATTTTTATCACTTTTGACAAAAAAAATCATGTTCATTGTTTTAGGTTCGTTTTGCATTTTCAAAGAAAATTCTTAACATCATGGGTTGAATGATTGTATGTGGTCCTTATTTCACTCCAGTCGAGGGAGTGATGTCCATGGGATCTATTCGATTTGATCACTAGTTTCGATGTTTTAGAGCGAGATATTTTAGATGCTGTCGGGTTGTGATAGATTTGCTACATGCCCACCATCAGATGTCATAGTGTGATGATGACTGCACTTGTGGAGAGGTTGAATTCAGAGACCTCGTCTTTCCATTTACCTACTAGGGAGGACACCATCACTCTTGAGGATGTCTGGAGGATCCTCTGCATACCCATTCATGGAGAGATCATTACATATTTTGTTCAATAGGGTACCCGCGCTATGCATCACGTTCTTGGTTTGAGACATTTAGAGGTTCGACAGTCAGAGAGATTTATCAGATTATTTTGGCAGTGCTAATCCCATTTCACTTGTTCTTTGTGGTTTGGTTTCGAGGCTCTTTGTTCTTGATAGGTAGGGTCGATAGTTTCCTGTGGGATGGGGTTTATGCATCGAGCAAATTTTTGAGAACATGAATAGATACACATGGGGTCCATGTCTCCTTACCCACCTATATAAAGATATGCATGAAGTTTCATACCGTGGTGGGAAATATATTTCTTTTGGTGTCTCTCTTCTTCATGTATGAGCCTAGGAGTACATCTCAGTGACTTGACCTAATGGTTACTAGATCGTACCACCGGGGATCCATATTCTTATTGCTATGGAGGTTTCCTTCACTACACATTACCTAGATAGCTTCCCTACTGGTGCCATGTTTTCGACGATATGCCAGGTTTTATAGGAGACCGCATATGGATTGTGAGGTATGCCTTGACAATCAGGAGCAGTTAGTATATTGTAGATAGACTATATGGTTGATTGATTATGTTCACTCTCTTTTGGAGAGTTATCTTCCTGAAAAGGTTTGCAAGTAGTTTGGAGAGAGACATGGTCAATTTCCAGATGCTTATGAGGCTCAATTTGGTTGTACCACTAGAGAGGTTCATGTCTAGGGTCTACAAGTCAATCAAGATGCTACTGTTGCTACATTTAGAGTTCTTGCCCCATTCAGATGGGGTTGGCCAATGGGTTTAGCCGATCTAGGGACTACTGATTATGATCAGTGGTTGGCATGATGAATTCCTTTGAGATTTAAAGATCCCACCGGTGTTCTTGTAGTGGGTAGGGCAGGCATCATAGGTCACCGAGGAGAGAGACAACGTGTCAAGATCATTGTAGATCAACTTCATAGGGATCGACAAGATGGTGCCCAGGGTAGATAAGGTGAACAAATGCGACATGATCAAGGACAGGTTATAAGTCCCCCTTCACCATCTGGGTATGGAGGTGTATAGTTATTACATATGACAGATGCGAGGGATGCTGAGATATTATGGCAATAGGTTGTGAAGGAATAGATTGTCACACTCACTACAAAGCAAGACACAAGTCGATAGGAGAGAGAGGGCTTCAAGATAGAGAGAGACATTGAGATTTGGTGCCGTCTAGTTGCAAAGACATAGTTGCAAGATTTTACTACTGAGAGGGAAAATCTTAGGATAGAGCGAGATAGCCTACGAGCTGAGCGAGATCAGTTGCTACAAAGGTCGGCATATTATCAGACCTTGCATGAGGGCTCTGTTTCCAGAGCATAACGACATCCATGATTTGGAGAGCTCAGTTTTGTGACAGGAGCCGAGTCAGGTGGACACTCAGTTAGACAACCTGATCCTGATGTGAAACCTCATCTTTAGATTCCTCCTCCTTCGGTTAGGAAACAATTTATTTCTATTTGATCTTTATGATGTTCACTATTTAGAGACTTTTATTATAGACATGATTTTGTATATATTCATCGACCCAACTAAGGCCTCGTATATATGTATATTTTTGTATTATCCTATCACACTTTTTTCCATGATGATGTACCATGACATTATCCTTTTTTATGATGATATATATGAGATATACATGCTTTGATTCAGCCTCATTATGTGTTATGTGACGATTTTGGATGACAATGTATGATGATGTATGTTTATACATGTTTTTGTGTACTTTTCTGATGTATGCATATGATGTGGATGGATGGACCATATATTGTCTTTATATGATGTTTTATTATGTATATGATGATGTTGATATATGATGGATGTATGTCTTATACATGATACATGATGTTTTATTTCTTTATTATCATCATGATATGTATTGACGATATTGTGGATGCAAGATGGATATGGTACTAATGATATTGTGATGCAAGATGGATGTTAGTTAGAAGATATACTTGATGATGGATATAAATTTGATGTTGTTAGTTATTGATGAGTTGCTTTCACTTTGCTTGGAGGCTTCGTATTTTGAACAATCCTTTTTGATGCAGAAAACATATACGATGCACTAGGGTATTAATGACCAAGGTGACTTTGTATCCGTTGTGTGGACTTTGAATCGACATACAAAGAATATTTTTTCTTATACCAGACATACATAAACTTTGTTTAAAATATATGGTTAGGTTGTGTTAAAATTTTTCGGGCTAGTTACATACAGAGGTATGAAATACCTAACATGCAACTGCTACATGAATTGTTTCAAAACAACTTCCATATACTCAATAGAGCAAGTATTCACCATGGTAGTATCACAAAAACATATTACAAGCAGAAAATCAAAATGACGCTAAATTACCCCCATTCCTTCTGTGTGAGGGGGGAAATGTTAGATCGAGAACAAGATCAAACATGCTTGAAATAAGAATCTAAACTAAGATCAAAATCATACACATATGAAATGAAACTAAACTATTTGAACATACATTAAATAATATATGACTACTGAATTTAATGTACAAAGGCACAGTGTTACCATCACTTAGTGGAGTGCATTCACCTAATGTTGGGTTGTTCTTATCACCACGAGGCCTCCAAATTTTGTGTGCAAAAGCTTGAGGAATAATTGCTTGACGTTGATTGATTGAAGAAATGAGGTTGAAGCACTAACAATGGTGGTTGTGAATGTCAACAATACTTTGTTGTGCAAGTGATGTTGATTCTTCGATCCATATTTGTGAGGAAAGGGGTTTGTTATATAGAAAATGAGTTTTGAAATGGATGATCAGGATCGTGTTGGAGAATATCTAGATCAATGTTCGAAGTGTGTTGAGAGGATTTAGACATGTGAATATTGTGCAAAGTTGATTGCACAATTTGTGTGATTGAGAAATAGATTGGCTAGTCAGGGATTGGATTGATCAATCAGGATTTTAGATTGATCAGTCAGATTTAGATGGTTTAGTTAGGAAATTGATGGCTTAGTTAGGAATTTGATTGATTAGTTAACAACTTAGATTGCTTAGTTAGCAATTTAGATTGATTAGTTAACAAATTAGATTGCTTAGTCAAAAATCATAATTTGCTCAATAAAAAAGTGGGCAAGGAATATGAATTAATTAATTCCTTTTTGGAGTTGAACATGCTAATCAAGTTTGACTTTGCAAACAAAGTTGCATTAGTTTGATTTGATTTTTGATAATTGATTTGAATAGTTTGATTTAATTATTCAAATTTTGGAGGGAAAGTGTCATAATTAAGTTATTATGATTTAATAATTGAATCAACTTAGGGGAAAAAGGTGATTTAGCAACGCAATTAAATAATTGGAATTATTTAATCAATCAGGATGAAATAAAGTGAGATTAGGACGTCATTAAATAAATATAATTTACTTAATTGGTCGAAATGATGAAACATGAATTAATCAAATAATGTTTTATTTAATTAACAGTAGGACTAGGGTTCTTAGGACTTCATTAAATAAATGAAATTTATTTAATTTTTCAGAAATGATTAAAAAGTGAATTAATTAAATAATGTTGTTTTATTTAATTAATAGCAGAATTAGGGTTTTGGATGCCATTTGATGTCGTGTTTCAAGATGATTATGATGATTTCAAGATGTTGCAGGATAATTCCGAGATGTTTTGGGATGATTCTGAGATGTTCCGAGTTGTTACGAGATGATTTTGAGATGTTTCAAGATGTTTCAGGATGGTTTCAAGATGTTCCGATTCATTCCAGGATGGTTCTGAGATGTTATGGGATGATGTTAAATGTTGTTTGGTGTTGTGTGATAGGTGTTAAGTCAATTTTACATGTCTACATTTTCCCTTCTTTGATACAAGGTACTAGTTGCTTTGTTTTAAAGAAAATTACCTCGGTATGCCCTAGGTACAAGAGTTTCCCTAGTATGCCCCAAAAAGGATAGCATGGATGGTGCCCCCTCAAGAAATTTGGTGAAAATTTTGGATAATGAACCAATTTTTCTGATAAGCTGATGTGTTGCGTTAAGTGCAAGGACTGATAGAAGAAATGTTGATAAGAATACAATGTTAGTAAGATTTGAAGGATAGTTGATGTTGTTAGTCATTGATTAGTTGCTTTTGCTTTGCTTGGAGGCTTTGAAATTTGAACAATCCTATTTGATGTAGAAAACAAATACAGTACACCAGGGTATTAATGACCAAGGTGATTTTGTATCCATTGCGCAGAATTTGACTCTACAAACAAGGAGTACTCTTGCTCATACCAAACATAAAAAATCTATAGAGTGTATGGGTCAGAAGATTTAAAACATGTCAGACCAATAACACAAGAGGTATTAAGAATCTAACATACCACTGCTACATGAAATGATCCAAAATGACTTCCACACATAGGACAAATCAAGTATTCGCCATGGTAGTATAACAAAAATATCCAACAAACAAAAAATTCAAATGAAGCTCAATTGCCCTCATTCCTTCCTCTCTAAATCCTTATGGAAATCCTCGAGAGATCTTGGGAATGAGTCAATAATGTAAATTGAAAAGATAAGACTATAAAAAGATAAAAACAATGTTGTTGTATCACTTGCTCTTTCTATTATGGGACTATTATCTAGTGTTGATCATGTCTATTTTAGGAATGAATTCATTAAGACATATCTCAGGATGTTGTTGGGAATTGTCAATAGATAGGTAGTTATACTTGGCTTTGTTTTTATCTGTTTGTGTTCAAATCCTTGTGATTTTTTTCTTGAAAGTTCTAGCTTTTGATGTTGCTTTGTTTGTTTGTCTGTTTTGTCAAAGGGTGAGTGTGATGATCTATTTATTATGGATGAACCTTTATTGCAAATAGCTGATGGCGAAAATAGGATTTTTTGAGCTTTTTCAAATGTTTTTGTGCTTTTTGATGTTTATTTGATGTTGTTTTTGTTGTGTTTTCAAGATATCTGAATGTTTTTGTGTTTTGGTTTTTTTGATTGTTAAGGAGCTATGGTGAGTATTCCTAGAGCCTCACATCATGTGGATGCGTTTCGAGAGTTTGGATGTCCTGTAGGCATCAGTGTCCCAACATGCACCTTGTCACTTCTCATTTTTGTTTCGTTACATTTTTGTATTGTGTGTATAGAGTTTCTTGAGTCAATAGAATTTTTTTGGTGATTTTGAGCACTTGCATCATTTTCCTCACCTTTTCTAGGTTAGAACCTCACACTTGACACTGAAACCCTAACCCTTTCCATAAAACCTCACACCTAGCTGAATTTTTTTCCCTTGTTTCATACACCTGACCTAAAAGCTCACAGTTGACTAAGAACCTCACCCTTGACATAAAAGCTCACACTTGACCTAAAAGCTCACCCCTGTTTCCTTGCCCTTGACTTAAAAGCTTACACTTGCCTTAAAATTTTCTTTTGTTTGCTCAGTGACTTGTAATTTTTACCGTATCTTCAAACGACCACATCTTGGTCATATGGAAGTATTTTTCAATGCTTTTTTAAAAAAAAATGGGGTAGAATTTCACGATCTTTGCAATGGTGTAGGTGGTATTCAGTTTTTGTACAATTAAATTTTCCATTGGTGTCATGAGCTTGCATTTTCCTTTGTTTCATTTAAACCCTATTAGCATTTGCTTGTTGTCATTCTAAATGAAAATTTTCATCATGTTTTGTGTCGTTTTGTGTTACTTGACATGTTTAGAGTGAAACCCTAACATTGTGGGTTAAAATGATTACAAGTGGTCCTCAAACTACTATAGCTGAGGGAGAGACAACTTCGGGATCTGTTTGATCCGATTATCGGTTTCATGGGTTTTGCTTTTTATGAATGTTTTTCGATTTATTTGGATTTTGTATTTTTGACTAAGTTGGAAGAAAGCCTAATAAAAACCTAATGGGACTGACCTAAGGCCTCAGGGGCTGATAAGACTTGCCTATGTTGTACATGCAAAGACCATGTAGTTTGACCATTTAACTCAAAGCATAAATTGTTTTTGGGATAAACAACATTGATAGCTTGGATTGATATTCCACTTCCGTGTCTAGAGGATATGTTGTGGGGAATCTACTTGAACTAGCTATGGGGTTCAAGCAAATTTTGATATCTTAGAATTTTTGAGTGAAGGAATGATCCAATGATGCTGTTTTGTTTTTGATGTTTTTTGGATTTTTACCCTTTTGTTTGGGGTTTAAGATGTTGACAACTTGGATTGATATTCTACTGTGTTTTTCTAGAGGATATGTTGCAGAAAATCTTACTTGAACTAGCTGTGGGGTTCAAGCTACTATTGATATCTTAGAATTTTTGAGCGAAGGAATAATCTATGTTGTCACCATCTTTGAAGGTTACCTTGGTAGTGCGTTGGTGGTACACCTTGTTGTTGGGCTGACCTGTTTCGAAGGTTATCCTGATAGTGCGTTGGAAGTATACCTTGTTGTTGGGACAAACCATTTCAAAGGTTACCCTGATAGTGCATTGGTAGTATACCTTTTTTTTTGGGATAAATGCCTGGATCACAACGTGAGCTAGAAGACATAGATCAAGATTTATTTTGAAGCAAGATGCAAACATTTTCCCCCAATGTCTAACAATTTAGGTGATGGCTTATCTTGTGATAGGATAACATATTGGGACAAAGTATGCCTCTTTGGATAATTCATTTATTGCTTAGATAATGATGGATAGGATAGGGTCAATGATAATGAGCCATGTTAAGATGTTTTCCATAAGCAAGTGTAAAATGTACATCAAAAATTTGTCAAGATCAAGATAAGTTGGATTTTTGAAACAAGGGCTTGGGTTCATTATGGATAAGTTGATATGCTTCCACCTGAAATGGTGCATGTAGATGCTCGATTCTACATGAAACCTATTTGTCAGGTTTTTACCATGGTACTTGTCCAAAGTGCCACCATAGTGGTTTTCACTGGAGGATGATTTTTTTCTTGATTGTTTTTTTTGATTTTTGATGTCATACAAGATGCATGTTTACTAGGTTTTCATCATGGTGACACTATTTTTCTCATGTTGAACCACTTGGTGGTGCTGATGTAGATGTTGCTGGTGCTGACATGGTTTTTTTTTTGTCATGATGCACCAACGATATCTTGTTTGGATTAGTTGTTTTTCTAGGATACAAATGCTTGAATGTAACCCTTGATAATTCTTATCTTCCTTTTTGATACTAGAGTTAACCTTACCTTGATGCACACATCACGATAGAGCGCCCTTAGAGTTCTTATGATAAAGAGTTATTGCCAACACATGGTCAATGTGAGATTTGGATATCATGGATGGAAAATGCATTGAGGGATATGATATTTAGATGGATTGGTCGATAGTTTGGAACCTTTGACTCTCCAAATTTAGGATGATGAGCAATGATGGGTGGATATGGAGATTCGATTGGGACCAATGTCTTGATATACCTTGTAAGTCACTCTTGAAGATTTTTTTTGCATTGCTGGACATTTTTGATGGATGAACTTCCCTTTTTAATTTTTCCCCATTGTTTCTTTGACTAATGGAGTCTGATAGGGATGATTTTCTTTCTTTTTTCTTTTGTATCCATTAAAATTTTTCTTGTCCATTTTTCTTTACTGATTCTTTTGCTTCAATGACTTGTTTTGTTTTTGGGTATAGCTTTTTCTCTTGTTGTTGGCCCCAATTAGAGGGTTGAAATATGTATGGATGATGACTCATGACATGGCTAGTTGTAGCATTGGTAAAAATTTCATCATAAGGAATCTTCGTGCTCTATATGTCGATGCTTGCATTAGATAAAGCTGCCCCCAATATTATAGAGGTATCATTCATATGTTTAGATCCATTAGTTGTTGAATAACCAAGACCTTGATGCTTAGGAGTGCCAATAATATACACTAGTTCTAGGATGCCCTGTTCATTTAGGCCTATTCCTCTGCCTTGATAATGCATCCGTTGAAAGATCTTATTTGCAATAGGATATGGCTTACCTTGTAATCAAGGTGTTAGTCCTTCTCTGCTCTGCTATGGATCTTCAAATGTGATAGCTTCTTCACTGATAGGATCCTTCAAATGTGGGATAACTTCTTGATTGATATATTCGGCCTGATCTTGTGAAATATCATATGTAAATGCTTCTTCAAGAGGTGTTTCTAATTTACTATCCACATAAAAGTCTTCCTCATGATTCATTTTTGATATGTATTCATAGGTTGTTTATGATTCACAACTTATATATAAGTCTTCTTTATGATCTATTTCTGATATGTCTCCATAGGATGTTTCTGATTCACAACTTATGTATAAGTCTTCTTCATGATCCCTTTTTGATATGTCTCTAGCTTATGCTATGTCTTAATCTTGTGTACAAATGTTAAGAGTAAGAGACTCTTGTTCCTTGGTAATGATTTCAAGAGTATGCGGCTCTTTTCTTGGATGAAGATCATCTACATGTCCATTAAGAGTAAGAATATCATGGATAGATGTATGTGTGCTTAGTATATGGATGTGTTCTTTTTTGGGAAAATATGGAATTTCTTGGAAGATATTTTCCAAGTCATTATAGTATTTTGATGATAGGGATTCTTGATATTGACTTTGTGTGGTATCATATTTGATATGATTTGGATCACATTCTTGATATGGATGAATTTCAAAGAAGGGATTGCTTGCAAAGGATCCTTGGATTTCTTAAAAATGTGGACATATGGGTAATTAATCTTGGCTTATATTTTTTGCATTGGGTATAAGAATTGGATCAAGAGTGTCTTGATCATCAATATGTACTACCACGAGGTTGGATGGTACCAATATATCTTGAATTGGGTCATTGCTAGACTCAGGTGATTGAATTGCATCATGTTTGGGATTAAATTATTGATGTATGTCCTCTTGCTCACTAGATGATGTGAAGACATTGTCAATGAGATTAGTGTTAGATAGCTCTTGATCATTGTTTTCAACCTTTGAGTTTGAGACATTGTCATTGGTAGATGAACCTTGATTGTCATCTTCAATAGCTGTTTCTCCTTGATCAATAAGGTCTTGGATGAGATGTTGGAGTGTTGTGAATTTGTTCATTCTATGACCCTTGATTTTGTGGAACTCACATCATTCGTATTGGTTATACCGAGGGAGTTTAAAGCTTGGTTCACCATAAGTTGGACTATCGTTGATTTTGATAAGTTCTTGTTGTATTAGTTTGTGCATGATTACCTCTAAAGTCTCTCCCAAAGGGGTGAATGTCCTTCCTAGTTGGTAATCTTTCCTTAGTGGCTTTTCTTGATTATTTTTCTCTTGATTTGGCTGAACTCCTTGATACTATGTTTGAGGTACATTTTGATATTGCACATGAGGTACACCTTGGTGTTGCAGAGCTTCTTGATATTGTGATTGAGGTACATCTTGATGTTGCACTTGAGGTACACCTTGATGTTGTAGATTTCCTTGATATTGTGGATATTGGAAGTGTTGTTGATGTGGATATTGAGGTGTTTATGGAATGATGTTTGTTGGTTGTGGATATGTAATGTTCTAAATTTTCACATGGCATTGGAGATACATCGAATTTTGATTTCGTTTAATTTCCTCAAGATCTCCCTTAATTTTATTTAGGGTAATTTAATATTCGAGACTTATTCCTTGATGGGGGTTTTGATATCCTTGATTTTGTTGCCCTACTTGATGTTGTGACCCTTGATAAGAGTAATTTGGGTAATAGATCAACTTGTCTTGGGGATGTTTTGATACTCAATACCCTATCATAAGGTCACTTGGTTTATATTTCTAAGAGGATCATACCTATTGCCACACGAGAGGTGGTAACACGGGTCTTTCAGTTGCTATGTAAACATTATTTTCCTTTTTTATCTAAGATGATTGATGTGGAGAGAAACTGGTGAGGTCTTTCATTCTTCTAAAATATGAAGGTTCTCAAATGAATTATGATGTCAATTTTTTCACCTTCAATGTATGTGAGACTAGGTTGAAGGACTAGTGCTACATGGTCTAATTGCTGAACTAGAGCAGTTGGTCGCCAGATGGTCTTAAGGTGTAATGGCTTTGTGAGATGGTCTCTATGAAGCTCAAGACCGTAAGGTTTGAGTGTTGTTTTGGAATGGTACTACTTTTTGGGAATCAAAATGTTGAAGAACTAGGGTCGATATTCCACTTCCTTTTCTAGAGGATATGTTGCAAGAAAGCTTACTTGTACTATCTACAAGTCCCAAGTAACTATTGATATCATAGACATCTGAGTGGAGGAATGATCCCAATGGTTTGTTTGATTTTGATTTCTAATAGGTAGGATGGAAATAATGGATGAGGGACTATGTGACCTTCTAGTTTTCTAGTTGTTTGGTTCAAACAATGATCCTATAAACAACTCTCTCAACTTTCTCTTTGTTTGAAATATGGAAAGTGATAAAACAACACTTGGACTGACTCAACAAGCATGGACTTATGTGACCTTCATATCTATAGCTTAAGTTGTGAAATCACAACACCCAAGCTATAGTTCCAAAATGTTTACCTTGATTAATGTAAGCTGAAATAAAAGCCGGAATGTTCAGAAACCTTTAAGGAAAGATCCTTTTAAGGAGTGAAAACATAAGGCTTCTTTCACAAGTATGCACTAAATCAAAGGCTTTGTGATTCAACCATCTCGTTCAGTGTTTGTTTGCATGTGTTATTTTTCTTTAAATCAACCAAAAAATTTGATGTCAAATTATTTTGAAATGTATTGGCAAGTTTAACATAGACAAGAAATTACAACCCTAGGGGATAGAAACCATTCTCTTAGGTAGGCTTGCCTCATGCTCCAGAGAGATGATTTGACATGCAACTTATGGCGTGGGCTTGTAGTCGGACATGACAAGTAACTTCTCAGAAGTAAATTCTGATGCACCAATTTCAAAGATTTTTTTGGATAATAAGGTGACTTCTAAAATAATTTGGTTCTTAGAGATAACTATGAACGCGGAAATATGACACTCACCCGCTAGCAACTTACGACTCTTTAACCATTCCCATTCCACTTAAGGCTTGGGATTAGGTGCAGTCTGTTATCATCATGACTTGAAGCTACTTTCTTATGATTTCAAAACCTTTGATATAGCCCGCTAATAAATGTGCTTCAAGACTTTGCAATGAGTTCTCCAGCATGGGATGTGTCTCAAAGCAAGCCCCCTCTTTAAGGTAAAATTGAAAATAAAATGCAAATATCAAAAATGTTCTTTTGCTCACCCAAGATTGCCAAAAGGTGTGAGGGGAGAAGGTAAAACACTTCAACTTGCCAATGATTGAATGCATGATGAACAATTCATATAAAATTGATTCTTTTTAAACACCTCAAGTAGTGTTATCCCCAAAAATATGTGAATAATATAAACAAATTATACTTTTTATTTGTACCAGTATGAAGTTTTTCAAGACATCAGTCATTTAAGATAGCAATGGTGCAATAAAAAAGAAATAACTTGTTCATTTTAAGCCCCAAACTTGAGTGTTTCTAAGAAAACAGTCCTAGTTCTAACTTGGTCAACAAAAGTAAATCGAGCGTGCATCAACAAAAATGGAAATCATTTGCGTCATTTTTTTATGCACCAAAATTAAAGTTCTTAATTATGAAACATGAAATGTGTTAATTTTTAGAGCCCCAGAATTGAAGTTTTTTTTCATTCTTTTTATAAGCACCAAAATAAGAGTTCCTAATTATGAAAACATGAAATTGGTTCAATTTTAATAACACCAAAATCAAATGCGAGTTTGTGTTTGTTCTTTTTAGAGCAACAAAATCAAGATTTCCTTAAGTTAAGAAAGGTAAAAAATGGTTCAATTTTAACAACACCAAAATCAAATGTGAGTTTCAGTTATTATTTTTAAAACACCAAAATCAAGTTTTCCTAAGTTAATAAAAATTGTTTGTGGATCTAGAAATCTTTGACCGATTGTCTTCCCTACAAAAAAATGAGTTAAAGTCACTTGAATCTTGCATCAAATCTGTTAATACCTATTATACATTCAAAAACAAGAAAAATGTTAGTGGAGAAATTCATTACAATAGTGCAAGATCCGTGCACTTGTCTATGAGAGGAACTGCTCAGTTCCTAGAGAAAATGCTCAGAAAAAATGCAGAAGCGCCCTTGTCAGAAATAAATGATCAAATCTAAGGGTAGATGCTACCACTGTCAAAATCAAATGTAAGGGTTTTGAAGAAAAAACATTGATCTTGGTGCAAGTGTGTAGTTCCCATGGAAAGTTCACAGTTCTTGTTGCAAGTGCTTAGTTTTCTTGATAGTCAAGTTCGCAGGTCTTCTGGGTAGTGCGTGAAAAATTCTTCAAGTGTGCTTCCGAGACTTGCAACTTCAAAAATGGATCAAACAAACATTAGTGGAGGGGACAAGGGTCCCATCGGGCATGCCAGAATGTGTGAGTGGGAGAATGTTAGATCAAGAACAAGATCAAACATGCTTGAAACAAGAATCTAAAATAAGATCAAACATATTAATCTAAGATTTAATCCTACACATACGAAATGAAACTAAACTATTTGAACATACATTAAAGAATCTACAATTACTGAATTGGATGTACAAAGGAACAATGTTACCATCCCATAGCAGAGTGTATTCGCCTGATGTTAGGTTGTTCTTATCACCATGAACCCTCCAAAGTTCATGTGTAAAATCTTGAGGAATAATTGCTTGATGTTGGTTGATTGAAGAAATGAGGTTGAAGCACTAACAATGGTGGTTGTGAATGTCAGCAACACTTCGTTGTGCAAGTGATGTTGATTCTTTGATCCATATTTTTGAGGAAAGGGGTTTGTTATATAGAAAATTTATTTTGAAATGGACGATCAGGATCGTGTTGGAGAATATCCAGATCAACGGTCGGAGTGTGTTGAGAGGATTTAGACATGAGAAGATTGTGCAAAGTTGATTGCACAATTTGTGTGATTGAGAAATAGATTGGGTAGTCAGGGATTGGATTGATCAGTCGGGATTTTTAGATTGATCTATTAGGATTCAAATGGCTTAATTAGGAAATTGATGGCTTAGTTAGGAATTTGATTGATTAGTTAACAACTTGGATTGCTCAGTTAGCAATTTAGATTGATTAGTTAACAAATTAGATTGCTCAGTCATTAATCATAATTTTCTCAATCAAAAAGTGGGTGAGGAATATGAATTAATTGATTTAATTAATTAATTCCTTTTTGGAGTTGAACGTGCTAATCAAGTTTGACTTTTGCAAACAAAGTTGCATTAGTTTGATTTGATTTTTGATAATTGATTTGAATAGTTTGATTTAATTATTCAAATTTTCGAGGGAAAGTATTGTAATTAAATTATTATGGTTTAAGAATTTAATCAACTTAGGGGAATAAGGTGATTTAGCAACACAATTAAATAATTGGTGTTATTTAATCAATCAAGATGAAATAAAGTGAGATTAGGACTTCATTAAATAAATGTAATTTACTTAATTAGTCGAAATGATGAAACACGAATTAATCAAATAATGTTGTTTTATTTAATTAATAGTAGAACTAGGGTTTTTAGGGCTTCATTAAATAAATGAAATTTATTTAATTTGTTAGAAATGATTAAAAAGTGAATTAATTAAATAATGTTGTTTTATTCAATTAATAGCAGAATTAGGATTTTGGATGTCATTTGATGTGGTGTTTTAGGATGATTCTGATTATTTCGAGACATTGCAAGATAATTTTGAGATGTTTAAGGATGATTCTGAGATGTTCTGAGTTGTTACGAGATGATTTTGAGATGATTTTGAGATGTTTCAAGATGTTCCGAGATGGTTTTGAGATGTTCCAAGTCATTCTGGGATAGCTACGAGATGTTACAGGATGATGTTCAATGTTGTTTGATGTTGTTTGATGCTTTTGAATGCTGTGTGATAGGTGTTAGGTCAATTTTACATGTCTACACCCTCTATAAATCCTTATGGACATCCTCAAGAGATCTTGGGAATGAGTCAATAAAATAAATGATAAAGATAAGACTATAAAAAGATAAAACAAATTTGTAGTATCACTTGCCATATCTATTTTGAGGTTTCATGCTATTTTCCTTTGTTGATGATTTCTATTGTAGGAATGAATCTGTTAAGGCATATCTCAGGATGTTGGTGAATTGTCAAAAAGATAGGTAGTTAATACTTTGGCATTTGTTTTCGTCTGTTTTGTAATCAAATCTTTGTGATTATTTTGCTTGAAAGTTCTAGCTTTTGATGTTTTCTCTATTTTATTTCTTGTTTTGTCAAAGGGTGAAGATGACAATTTGTTTATTATGGGTTAAAAGTTTATTGCGGATTGTCATGACAGGGTCAAATCTTTTTTTTTTTTTTGATTTTTTGAGTTTTATGATGTTATTTTTGTTGTTTTAAGGGGACTAACCTATAGACTTGGGGGCTCATCAAAGATAAGCCTTGCCTATGTTGTACATGCAGAGGCTTGTAGTTGACTTGGTTTAATGTGAACACGCTTTTGGTCTTTTCTATTTTGTGAATATTTTTGGATTTTATATTTTATGATTGTTTTTGGATTTTTTTATTTTGTGTTTGTTTTTGGATTTTGTATTTTGTGATTAAGCATGATAGATACCTAAGTGGTTTGACCTAAGGCCTCGAGGGCTGATCAGAGATAAGCCTTGCCTACATTGTACACACAAAGACCATGTAGTTTGACTACTGTTGACTCAAAACATAAACTTATTTTTGGGATTTCAAACAATCTTGATAACTTGGATTGATATTCCACTTCTTTTTCTAGAGGATATGTTGAGGAAAATATACTTGAACTAGCCGCGAGGTTCAAGAAAATGTTGATATTTTTGTACCCAAAATATTTTTTTTGCTTCATTAAGGCATTTTTCTTAAAATAGTCAAAATCTTAAATTTTTTTGAAGTTGGAAATTTAGAAAAGTGGAAATTTGCATGTCATGCATGAGGGTTAAGAACTCAAAATTTTCAAAATTTGACAATTTGGGTCTATTCAGAATGAATCAAAATGAAGTTATCTACAAAACCCAGATTTCTGTTTTTCAATTTAAGGTTTTCCTAAATTTTAGGGTTTCTAGGTTTGTTGTGAAATAGATGTCCATAAAGTTACTTTTTCAAAAAACCCTAAAAATAAGGGGAAAAAGCCTAGAAATAGTCCAAAACCCTAAAACATAGAATTTGTTATAATTGACTAGAAATTATTTTGATTGGCTTATTTCACTTCATGATTGTAGTGGTCAAGTTAGAATCAAGAAAATGTCAGTTTAAGGTTGTTGGGTATATTTCACTTTTTCAGGACAAAATTTAGGACCTCCGAGGTCATCAATGGTAGATGGCTAGGTGCCAGGTGTCAAAATCTAAGCTTGAAATGCTCCAATGAAGTTTTTTGTGGTGAGAAATGTCCAAAATGATGCTTTGTCTCAGAGGGGATTTTTTTGATGAGAAGATGCTGTAAATTTTTGTCTAGGATGAAAAGAGCACCTACTAGCCATGGGCACCCTAGATCTCAGAGGACTAGATTACCTTTTTGAGTTTTTTCACTTCCAAGAAGACTTCTTCGGAATATTGTCAACTTTACGATGAGCCTATTAGCTAGTCCAAAAGTTCTGTCTAGCACTTGAAACTAGAGATTTTACGAGTAACGAGGGAGATGAAAATTTGACTAACACTGGAGCAAAAAGCGCACCTGGAGGCAAGGGGCACCCAAATTTTTGAAGAACCAGATGGAGGTTTTTGATCAAATGATACCCAAGATGTTTTTCTCAGACTTGATCTGGCTTCACAACGAATCTGTCAGCGGGTTAATCTGAGTTATTGAACTATCAGAATCAAGAGTCAAAAATAAGGTTCTATCATGGTAAAAAATGTCAGAAAATAACAAAAGCACCCTTGGAGGCCAGGGGCACCCAAGGTTTTGGAGCCTCAAATGTAGTCTTTTGGGTTATCTCAGATGCTTATCCTATTCGTGACGCTTCTAGATTTTCTTTGCATACCTCAATCGGGTCAGAAGATTTTTCAGTTGCTTATAGTCGAGGATTAAGTGGATTTTTAGCTAGTTGAGAAAATGGTTATCTCTAGGAAGAAAAGTGCCCCTGGAGGCCAGAGGCACCCATGTTTTTCACCTAGCAGATGATGTTTTTAGGAAAAGTGCTCTCCCAGAGATCATGTTCATAATTGAGCCAACTCCGCAGTGAGCTTTTCAGTCAGTCTTCTGGATGCATCATTCAATAAAAATTAATGATCAAACATAGCCTTCGATGATGTTTGCAAATGAAATTTTCAAGAAATTTTCTAAGTCTGGAGTAAAGGTGCCTAAATTCAAAGTTTGAATTTTTGACTCAAGTGAGTGGGCTGCCCCATAAAGGTGGAGATTTCAAACTCAACTTAAAATAATATTAATACTTTAGTTTTGCTTTCAAGTCAACTTCAACAAGACTTGGTTTTTGCTTGCAAATGGTGAGCTTATTTTTGCATGCACAGTTCACTAAAGTGCATGAAGGTGGCACCCATTTTAGCACTAATTTTTCATTTAGTTAACTAAAATGGAGGTCCAATAAGATTTTGGCATTCCATTTTAGGTGTTTGCATGCATATATAATGTCTTTCTTCATAAATTTTATTTATTAAGGCATTTGGGGGTCCATTATTCTCATCATAGGTGGAAACAAACACATATTTTCTTGTGTAAGTAAAGATCTGAAGGTGCTACGGGTCATATTTTTCAGTGTTCTTTGCAGTGCCAGGTCCAGATTATTCAGAGGATATATTTATCAAACTTCATTGTTCAAGTGGATGCATTTAAGACTTCATCAAATCGAATTCAAGCATAGGCATGTTTTTCAAAGACTGAATAATAACTTCTATTTTTTATCTCTAAAATTCTTCTATCCTTGTCTTAGGTTTTCTCTCGCATGTCAAAGTAAATGGCATAATTTCCAGAATCTAGTCATTTGGGTTCATTCAACATAGCATCAACAACAAAATCCATGTTCTAGAATTTTTCATGAAAATGCCTTGTTGCTTCCATTCTTGAAGCACTAATTTTTTTCCAGATATTCATTTGCATGTGGGCCTTGTATCAACATGAATTTGCACCCCTAATAAAAATTCCCTTTTGATCCTTAACACTTTAGAAAATCAAAAGCGGAGGTTTAATTCCACATAAGCCCGCTGCCTGCATTCCACTTGGCACTTGTTTTGTGTGTTAGTGGGGGCGTTTCTATCAGGGACGCCTGTGTGATGTGTAGAAATCTGCATGGTGTGCTTACATCCTTGGAAGATTCCTACGACTAGATACTACAGAGGCGTTACTCTTTCGATTGGAAGTCGAAGAGTAACATCCCTCTTCAGCTGACCGACCCGAATATGGCCATTTTTCATCTTCTCCTTCATATTCTTCATCCATTCATCCATAGCTCTCTTCATAATTTTTTTTGAACAAGTTGGCATACTCTTCCCATGAATTGAGCACTTCATTTCCAAGTTTTGTAGTAACACCATTCACTCCATTGCAGCAATCCACTACTCCGTCACTGCAACAGGGTGAGCACAGGACAAACACCATGGCAATAGAGGCTTGAGTCCCTCTCATTCACTCCTCCATGAGCCTTGAGTGCTTTGGATGGAGGTGGTAAGATCCTACAATCTCTCCTTTTTCTTTCAATTGAGTAAGCATGTACTGCTTGTTGTGTTTTGTGTTATGTAGCTTGTAGCTTCTTTCCTTTATCATCTATTTATATTATTCCAAACTTGGCTGTCCGTGGAGGTGGAAACACCAAGATGGGGGTCTGACTGAGGCAGGCCCCTATATAGCCCAAAAAATTTCTCCCTTTATTGTGTGCAGGTGGAGAGAGCTTGGAGCAAGCTGGCGAGGAGACAATTGTACGAGATCTTCTTCGCCATCTAGGTGGTAATACATTTCCTTTATCGTATTCGTATCTACATTTCTCTTTACTTAATATTATTTTACCACTTTAAACATCTCTAGATTAGGCTGGTAGTCTCACCTTCTGAGTTAGATTTCTATATTTTTGGTTCTCTAGCCGTACGGATGCCAACGCACTTGTGAGATGTTAGTGCACCGCGTTGTCATCCTGGAACTGCACTTCCATCCTCAGACAGAGAGCTGCTTGAGATACGATTCTGACTCTGAAGGCCAGCTCATCTAGTCTCCTTCCAACATTCGGGATTGCAGAGTGATCGAAGGATACATAATCCTCATCACTCTCATTCTCTTCATCCTAAATATCCTTTAAACTGAGGTGGGTTAGGGTATCCTTTCCACTCTTGGCCTTTCGTGACTTGGGGTCTTGTAGTGGGTGGTCCCCCTCTCTCATATTTTTGGTGAACTTGACGTGAACCATTTTGGTTCCATTCTACGATACTGAAAGTTCCTTTCCTCATATCCTAGGAGTGTTGTAGGTGTGAGCATTGTGAGGCTCTCGCCTCGCAACCCAACCTGCAACCCCTAGTAGGCATAGTTGGAAGGTTCCAAATTATTGCATAACGAAACCTTAACTAGGTCACTACCTTATCTTGTAAACCTTAGGAGGCTCTGTAGAAGTACCATGTGGTGTGCGTGATGACCTCTTTCCGTAATCAACCTATTCCCTCTACGTAGACTGTGAGTAGTAGTATAAGCATAACCTTTACTTCACAGGACTTGTTGATGGGCTTTAATAGAGATCCATCTCCTCTTTACATTCCTGCAAGGATAAATGGGAACACTGTAGTAGGTGTTCTTGTTGATCCGAAATTGCAAGTGAACATTATAATTGAGGAGATCATGTTGATTAACTTCATGCACAAGGATGGATATGATGCACCTGAAAGTACCATCTGCACACACAATGGAATTTTCATATCTCCTATGGGGAGTATTGTCCTATCGGTCCTTGTTGGACCCAAATCTGTAAGCCTTAAGTTTGACATTATCCCATAGTTTGAACTATTCAGAGTGAAGCTAGGTATCTTCTGGCTAGTAGCTATGGATGCAGTTCCCTCGGTTATACACAAATGTCTAAAGTTTATTCATGGAGGTTCGGTACATGTTGTCCATGACACCAGTTATAGACCACCGGTTGCACGTGGTAGCTATACCCTAGATTACTTTTGGCTTGCCTCTCTTGGTCCTTTCCTGCCTAGGAAGGACCTTCTACACCTCATGTATCAAAAGTATAAGAAAGGGCGTGCTAGGCCAAAAGTGAGATACCCTCCTTCGCTCTATGCTGTCTCCAATAGAGCTTGGTTAAAAGCTGATAGTGATGCTGCCAAGGCACATAGAAGAGAAGAAGTGAAGCGATCTTGAGATCTTGCTTCCTCCTCTTTCACGGTTAAACTTGATGATTCCTCTCATCCTACCATGGTACCCTCTGCTTCTATCTCGCATTTGCGAGAGAATCCCATGGTGCCCGCTTGGTAGAAGGCCAAGCATCCTACATTTGAGCTTCCTATCTTATTGATGGAGCCTAGGCCCATTCGGTATGGAAGATAGAAATCCTCTTGTGGAGAGTCCTCTTTGTCTTGGCCTGTGTGTCCTCCTAATGTTCCTGTTCCCAAAATAGCAAACAGGAAGAGGCCCACTGCTGAGGCGTTAGAGAAAACTCCTCCTGCCATTTCTAAACCTACCCCTCCTCCTTCCATTGGGGAGTCTACCCTTCCATTGGAGAGAGTTGTGGAGAACAATCCCCTAGTTGAGTATGATCCTTCTATCCCTTGACAAGTTCCAGCTTCTAGTGCGAAGAGCCATAGAAACCGCCTTGCGCATGAGTGTAAGTGCTGATGAAAGGATCTCCTCCCCGAGCAAGCCTCCTTACAAAAGAAGGAGGAGGGGAAAACCACGCCTCCTTCTATGTCCTCCTCTTTCCCTCCTTCTATCCCTGAATCTCTTCCGACTCTCGCTGTGAGTACACATGTCCTTGGAAGGGTGGAAGTGTTCATCTCTCCTTCAACAAAGCCGCCCTTATTGAATTCCATCTTGGATGTCTTTCCTTTTCCAAAGCCCATGGACATGGTGAACACTTTGGTTGTGTCCACTATGGTTCTTTCCTCTTCTTCCTCGTCACTCCTTGTTTCATCTATGGGAATTTCACCTCCCCTGATGAAGAAGAAAGTAGAGCATGGCCCCTCCAGCAATGGAGGACGTAAGAAGGGCCCACCCACCTTCTCTAAAAGGTGGCCCAAAGCTAACTTGTTCTGTCTTGGTAAAAAATACGGTCCCAACCTCCCTTGAGTTTTTCACTGCTCTCGAGTCTCTCGGTGAGCCTAGTAGTGAACCTCGAGTGCAAACTCATCCATCTACTGAGGTAAAACATGGCACTCTTGTTAAGTGCATGTTTAACTCGGTGGATGAAGTCCCGACCTTGTCAATGATCTTCGCTAGGTTTTTGACCCTAGACCCATAAGAGCTAAGTGATGGAGACCTTACAGGTCCCTCTACTTTGGCCCTTGTTGTGAGAGGATCAAAAGCTCCTCCCCTTAACATTACATCGTTGCAGGTTCATCTTCCTTCCTTCGATGATCTAGAATGGGAGCGTGACGAACTCTTGGTTGACCAGTGTTAGGGGGAGACTTTCTTCTTGATCTTTATATAAGATATGTGTGCGTGTAATGACATGTGCTTCCCTCATGATCATTCTACATGTGCCTAGATGACGCTCGTCACCCCTATTGGTGCGTGGATATAGGCGTGTTGTTGGTGTTGTAAAATTTCCTCTATATGTGTCATCACTATTCCATGTTTGTGATTGAATTTCAATAAATTGGGGATGATGCAAAGCATCGGGAGCATTTAGGCCTCCTTCCATGTTGACCCAATTTTTATTTTACTTTTTCTTTCGTACATTCTTCCCGATCTGGTTGGGGATTGATGATCATTTTCCTCTAACTGCGATTACCTACATATATAAAAATAAAGGCAAATCTGACCCCACGTAACCAGATCCCCCTATGTCCTTTGTGCATGATCTATTTTCTTTAACTTTTCACTTTATCTTTCTCTCGTCTTTACTTGAGTTGTACCTTTCATGTGTGTCAATGCATCTTCTACATTACTTGGTCTTTAGAAAATGCATTCGTATTCAAACAAATCTTTTCTCAAAGATCCTTCACACAATTCCTTGTTGGAATTTCATTCTCAACTTAGAACCCCAATGGAACGTGTTTACTTCATCACGAGTTCGTAAAGAAAGGACTTGAAAATTCTATTCCAAAGCGGGAACGGTCTTAGTCTTCCCCTCGCATGAGCACATATCCTTCCTTTGAAATTCCTTGATGAATTAAAAATCTTTCAAAAGGATTCCTTGATGACGAATCGATTTGAAAAGGAAGACGTTAAGATTTTTGAACAACGTGTCCCTTGAGCAGACCCCGCCTCTTCATACCGGGTTCCCAAGGGATCCCTTCGAAAGTTTTTAACAAAGTTCTATTGCATCTAGCTTGGGAGCAGCCCAACTAGACCTATTTCACACCTCGACGTCTAGTCCGGGGGCAACCCAACTAGATTGGCTTTGCATCCTTACGTTTAGCTTGGGGGTAGCCCGACTAGACCTTACTTTTCAAACATTGCATCCCTTGAGTGGACCCTCCTTCCTTTTGAAGGGTTCCCGAGGGACCCCTTTGAAAGCTTTACAACTTAGCGATGGTCTGCGTGACTATTTGTTCACTTGCCTACATGGCCACCTCCTGATGTGTTCTATTTGTGGGTAAACATGTCGCCATTTATGACTCTGTAGAGTCTCCTTTACTCGGTTTCCTCCATGTGAGAGTTCTTGGGGGATAGCTTCCTTGCAGGTTTGTGGGTCTATAAGGTGCTTTTCTTGGTTCATGTGAGAGTTCTTGAAGGATACCACCCTTGCAGGACCATGAAACTGTAAGGTACTTTCGTGCTTCAACTTTGTAGTTCCTCGGAGCTATAAAGCCCTTTCCTACACTTTCAAGTTCGCTAGACCATGCTCTGCTTCCTTGTTAGTTCAGGTATACATCTCTTACTCTGTTACTTCTTTACTACTCTACTTTACCAAAGCACTCATTAGTACTCGTGCTCACTAAAGTCGGGGAAAAATGTATCAACATGAATTTACACCCTTAACACAAAGTACCTTTTGACCCTTAAAGTTTAGAAAATAAAAAACGGAGGTTTAATTCCACATAAGTCTGCTGCCTGCATTCCACTTGGCACCTGTTTTGTGTGTTGGTGGGGGCATTTCTATCAGGGACACCCGTGTGATGCACAAACATCCGCATGGAGTGCTTACATCCCTAGAAGATTCCTGCGGTTGGAGACTGCAGAGGCATTACTCTTTCAATTGGAAGTCAAAGAGTAACATCCCTCTTTAGTTGACTGACCCGAATATGGCTATTTTTCATCTTCTCCTTCATATTCTTCATCCATTCATGCATAGCTCTCTTCAGCAAAAGTTTTGAACAAGTTGGCACACTCTCCCCATGCATTGAGCACTTCATTTCCAAGCTTTGTAGCAACACCATTCACTCCATTGTAGCAATCCACTACTCCATCACTCCAATAGGGAGAGCACAAGACATACACCATGGAAACAAAGGCTTGAGTCCCTTTTGTTCACTACTCCAGAAGCCTTGAGTGCTTTAGATGGAGGCAGTAAGCTTCTAAAATATCTCCTTTTTCTTTTGATTGAGTAAGCACGTACTGCTTGTTGTGTTTTGTGTTATGTAGCTTGTAGCTTCTTTCCTTTATCATCTATTTCTATTATTCCAAACTTGGCTTTCTATGGAGGTGGAAACACCAAGATGGGAGTCCGACTGAGGCAAGCCTCCCTATACAACCCCAACAATTTCTTCCTTTATTGTGTGCAGGTGGAGAGAGCTTGGAGCAGGATGGCAAGGAAAGCATTGTATGAGATCTTCTTCATCATCTTGGTGGTAATACATTTCCTTTATCATATTTGTATCTGCATTTCTCTTTACTTAATCTTGCTTTACCACTTTAAACATCTCTAGATTAGGTTGGTAGTATCACCTTCTGAGTTAGATTTATGTCTTTTCGGTTCTTTGGCCGTATGGACGCCAACGCACCTGTGAGATGCCAACGCGCCGCACTGTCATCCTGGAACTGTGCTTCCATCCTCAGACAAAGAGTTGCTTGAGATACAATTTTGACTCTAAAGGCTGACACATCTAGTCTCCTTCCAAAATTCGGGATTGCAGAGTGATTGAATGATGCATAATCCTCATTATTCTCATCCTCATCATCCTAACTATCCTTTAAACTAAGGTGGGTTAGGGCATCCTTTCTACGCTTGGCATTTCATGACTTGGGGCCTTGCAGTGGGTGGTCCCCCTCTCTCACAGGCCTAAAACTCAATTTTTTCAAAAAATGGAGGATCCGTGTCTTCTCAGCTCATCAACGCCTACAATACCCATGAGCCAGTTTTTCTTGTGAATTTTTTTCTCGGGAACCCCCTACAACCACTATAGCTCTCAATCGAAAAGCCTTTTCATGCCTTAGTAAAACTCATTTTTTTGAGTTTTTGACAAACTAGGTTGGATTAGAATTTAATTCTCTACAAAACCCACGTTCGAGAAAATTTCCTAAAAAATTTCGCCCGACCAGCTATTTTTAGCCTCATCTAGAGCCATTTTTAGCTTTTTCTAAAGTTTTCCCAAACATATCTGACCTTACAATCAAAATTCTAGATTTTTAAAATGAAATTCAACCCAATAGAAATAAGGCCAAATCCGTCTTAGTTCATGACTTTTTAAAATTTTTTGACACAGACTTGGGTCACGTCTATCCAATGCTCAAATTGAGTACGTCAGAAGGCACTGACAACTCGATAGTCAAGAATATCGAGCAATCCAGATGCTAGCCACATAATCTATTCCTATCACAATTGATCTTGAGTTCAACATTACATGCATAAAGAATTATGACTCATCCACAAGACAAATTCGATCAACAAATGGGAGAGTCATTTGTAGCTTGAAGCCGAGAGATGTCGAGAAGTGTTTTGGAATTCCATCTTGTTTAGATAATTTACTTGTGTCCTTAGAGGAATGTGACAAGATATCACAGGGAGACAAGGAAAGATCTCAGAGAAAGGTTCTTGAGAGGTGGTTAAAAGAACAAAAAAATAACATGCGAAAGAAGGTTGGGTGTGGAGAGTTCAAGGATGAGATTGCTATCTTGATTACTTCGCTCAACCGGGTTATAGGTCAAGAGGAGGCTCATATTTTCCAACCATGGATGTTCTATGTCATTTCTCGGATTATCGGCAATAAGGAGCACTTTGACTAGGCTATGTTGATCAATGTGTTTTTTCACCAACAAATCACATGATTCCTTAAAATCCACGAGTTTCACATGGTTTCTTATTTGGTCTACTTAATTGCATTCCAAGGAAATTTTAGAACTTTGAAGACTATTGGAAGTCTTTGCGTTCAACATGTGTATGAGTACTTCCTACAATTGGAGTTCTCAAAGGCTGAACAAGATTCCAAATAAGTGAATGATCACTTCCTAATGAAGATAGACAAAGACCTAGATAATGAGATGCACATTAAAATTCACAAGAGGTGAAATCAATAATGGAGAGTTGGGTAGATTGGTTTATGCAGTTTCCCACTTTCACATATATTCGATTATATGGTCACACTGAAGAACCTCTAATGCTAGTAAGGTGCTATTCATGGATTTCCTGAAACAAGCTCATGAGGTTCATACTTTTCTTCGCAATCGGCACAAGCAAGCATTCACCTTTCCATTTGGATTAGGCATATACAAGTGTAGGACAATAGCTGATTACAAGCAGATGACCAATGAACTGCAAAAATTCCACCTCAAGTACCTCATTGAGAAGTGTTCCTATGATCCTTTGGGTCATTATGCAGCTCAGTTGGAGTGAAGTAATTCACATAGGTTGGCACTTGAGGACTTTTGGGTCAACTACGAAGATGAATTTGAAGTGTGCTGACATCATTATTGCAGACTTACTCTTCCTCAACTTATTGATTTCCTATTAGAAGACTTTGAGGGTTTGTTAAATGATGACAAATAGGTGTTACTTAGCACATTCGTCAAAGACCAAGTTTATTTCCAGCCCCTTTGACAACCAAATTGGTATGCCAAAGAGAATACTTCAGTTGAAGACCTATCAAAATGAGAATGTACTTCTTGGATAGCAAGAGGAGGCAAAATGAAATTTTAGTTACAAAGCCACTAGAGTTGTTTTCTTCACTACCTGCTACATCAATGTCAAGACCCTGAGTTAAGGTTATCATGAAACCTCCTGAAGGTATCAGATTTAGTGAAAAAATGAATGTAACGAGCACAAATCAATCAAAGAAGGCACCAAAAGTTCCAGTAGAACCAGTGGTGCAAGTGGAAGCCGACTCCTCATCTCCTGTTCCACCATCTTCTCCACAATCATCGCCCATTTATATTGACTCAGAGCTAGAATCATCGGTTCATGAAACCTTGGTACCAATTGATCCACCAGTGGTTGACACAAAAACATCACTCTCTCCTCGAGAGGATAAGATTGATCATTGGTGTTGGCTCAAGAGGAATTTGGGAAGAAGGAGGCAAAATCCTTCATATCATCTTGATCTCTTTGGGTTTGGAAATCCTTATCAAGATAAGTCAAACAAGAAGTTTAAAAAGCAAGTGCATATTTAGAAGAATCCTGAAGTAGAGATCATTGTTGAAGTTTCTACAAAACTAGAAGGTAAGAGTCTGGATGAAGTTGAAGTTGGTGATTTCACCTTCATCAAAGCTAATATTACAAGGAGCACTCGACACGTGGATGTGAGCCTTTTCAAAGTTTTTGCAAGTAATCTTGAAAAGGGTGCCATGAAGGAAGAAGAAGACAAGGTAGCTCTCAGGGTTGAGAACAAGTAGCTTTGACAGTATATCATGGATCTTCTTCATGGAACTACAAGCAAGGCACCTATGCTCCCACAACTGCGAGAGACACCCGCAGATCAACAAAAACTTGGTTAGTTAGTTAATCGTGGAAAGCTCTTGGAGAACTAGACCGAGGATTTAATTATTGAAAGTAGATACCTTCTCACAAAGTTACATCAATTGAGGTATGATGCGCATGGCCTTTGTCAGTGAGTCCAATGACTTGAGTTTACTATGATAGAGGGAAAATTGAAGGATATGATTGTCATGTATATGTTGGTACTTGCATACAACGCTGTTGTAGAAGAGGAAGATAAAAGAAAGATTTTAACTTGGAGAGAACAACACCTCTTCAAAGCATAAACATATGAGAGAATCTCTACAAAGTTGGCTATGATCAAAGAAGATGTTGCTGGCATTCAACTTGTGAGTGGATTTGTCACTCAGATTCCATGCCGTTATCTTCATGAGGATGGAACCTATGTTGAGCTCAAGGTTGTATGGATTGAGTTTGAAAATATGGTTCATGATGGTCTTGATGGTGATCCTATGGTGTCCAAGTTAAATAAATTCTCGGTGATGTCAACAAGGTTTGACAAGTTAGCTGAACAGATCAAAGAGTGTCATAAGGTGATCAAGGATGTAGAGGAGTTGAGAAGATATTTCATCATGGATAGTGTGAGAGTGCTAGAAAATGAGATTGTTAGTGAATTCATGGAGGAGATGATAGCCCATGATGGATTGGAGTATACTTGTAGTTGGGTCTTACATTTTTTAGGATATACATTAGACACAATAGTTAACTTAATGCTTCTTTCCAACTTTAACTTGTTGTTCCACATATCATTGCATGTCTATCTTGAGAATATATTTTGCGGAGGTTAGAATTTTAGTTAGGATCTAGTTAACTGATGTTAGTTATTAGTTGAATTTCATTTCAATAAGGACTTGAACATCGATTTATTTTGTATAGTTTAGTTAACTGATGTTGTTTTTCCAGTTAACTACTAGGTTGCATACAGTTAGACTTAGAGAATAAAATCTTGCATGCTTGCAAGACTTAGTGTAAACTCAAGGATATTTTAGGGTTCCGTACTCCTTGAAGTTCTATAAAAAAGAGAACCCTTTCTCATTTGTAATTAAATTTTTCTCATGATAGAAAACATGCTGTGCCCACCTTGCCTATAGTATCACTATTCAGTATCTGTTCACATAGTGAAATACAATGCTGGTTTGATCGTTCATTGGGTGCATGTCTCATTATGCAATTTATGTCCTAGTTATTATTCTTGTTGTGATTAATAAACTTTGTTTCATATCTACACCTCGGATAGGGGTTCCTCCTCCTTAGGAATTTAGAAGTAGAGTTTATCATTTGATGTTGTGATTAATAGTTTTTCTTTCATATCTTTACCTCGTATAGGGGTTCCTCCTCGGGAATTTAGAAAGAAGGATTATCATTTAAGTGCTGTTTCCAATAATATTGTTTCATATCTACACCTCAGATAGGGGTTCCTCCTCCTTGGGAATTTAGTAATAAATTTTATCATTTGATGTTGTTACCAATAACCTTCATATCAGCCTACACATCGGATAGGGGTTCCTCCTCCTTAGGAATCCTAATATAAAGTTTATTATCTAGAATACTCCTTGCTTCTAAGTCCTCATGCTCTGTTTCTCTTGAGGAAATAGGATTGTTTAGCATTATGTTATTTGTAGTTAAGATACACAAAACTAGAGAAAAACCTTAGCTACAATGTATTGGTTTTCTTAACCTTGTGCCTCTTGCAACTGAGTCAAAATGATAGGATTTAGAAAATTTACTTTTTCACGCATATTATAAAATGAGGGAGTTTCCCCTCCTAATTTGAAGAACAATCATTACCATTGTGCATAGTTGTCCATTGCCAATACACACTCTAGAGGTGCGAATTATAATGCCAACAATTTTCTGGTGGCCATTGCGGGGCACGAGGCAAGAAAAATTCAAGAAAATCTTAGAGATTTTATGTCACGAGAATGACCATTTGGCATCCTACTACTCCAATTCAACAACCAAGACTCACTCTAGCCATCATTCTATCAAAATATTTTCTGATTCAAGGCGGGTAGTCAGACATCATTAGTAGTCTGTGAAGTTTTATCTTTGACAATCATATATCATATACTTAATGGAGGAACACAACTACTACTCTAGACAAAGAAGAAGAAAGGGAAGATCTTGCGACCGATAGAATATTTTTTCCACAACACACATGGGAATAAATTATCCTAGCTCACCCGATATACACAAGAAGGATAAATAATCCTCTTTCAAGAATACCCAATATTTCAAGAAGTTCTAGAGAATTTCCTAGAAGGATTTGTAGAAGAATCTCCAACCCTAGCTGAAGCAATGGGCGATAGCAACAACAACAACAACAAAAAAAATGGAAATGGTCAGAATGAAAGAAATGTAAGACGTTCAACCCCATTACCTTGGGGAGACAACATCAGACCATTGGCCTTAATAGGACACCATGAGCTACCCAAGGGATTGTGAAAGAATTTCCTAAGATTCCACGATGATGGGGCTTGACACCCTGATGACCACATCTCAAAATTCACAGTGACTTGTTCCATTTTACATGTTTCACATGAAGACATCACCATTCATCTCTTTGTTGAGACTTTGGAGAATAATGTTGCAAATTGGTTCAATCATCTTGAACTAGATATTATCACAAGCTGGGTAGTTATGAGTGAAAGATTCTTGGAGAGATTCAAACCCATCGAGGATAGTCACCAATTATTTGCACTACTCTCAAACTCAAAGATGGGGCTACAAAAATGATGAGGGATTTCTTAGCAAGGTTTAACCACCTTGTCACATGTCTCTCCCATACACTCAATCCATCTGATGAGTAGCTTCATCAATGCACTTCCATCAAAAATATACTTTTTTCTTAAAAGGAAGCCAAGGAGTAGATCTACAACTTACACAAGAAGCTATGAAGCTTGAAGATATTATGATGATGATGGGAAAGATGAAGAATTATTAAATTAGACCACTTGTTCAAGTGTCTACTGATCCACTTCTATAGAAGGTCGTGAATGAGGTGACTATCCTCAAAAGACAGTCACCCACTCAAGGGCAACAAGCAACACCCATAGCATCATATCGACCTTAGTAGCCATACTAGATGAAGAGAAATAACTTCCATCCATTCAAAAATTACAAATAAAGGTTTCCACAAGGACAACTGAGATAGCCTATTGATACTAAGAAGTCTATAGCCTATTGCTCTTTCCATGATACAAAAGCACATACTATAGCCATATGTCTAGAAAATCAAAGAATGAATCAGATCATGGGATTTTTTGATGATACTCCAAGTACAAGATTCGTACCTTGACCAAATACAAATGTTGTCTCACCACAAATGGACAACTTTGATGGTGACTCCACAACGAGATACTTCGACAAAGACCTTTTAATGAAGAAGAAGAAGAAGAAGAAGAAGACTACTAGTACTCTCTTGTGGTCAATCACAAGAACATTTAAAAGCCTATGTTCACACATGATCAACATTTCAAAGCACATAAAGAAGAAGAAGAAAAGTGGAAAAAAAATGAAAATGGAAAGGAAGTGCCTTCCACTTCCAATCCCAAATCTTCACAAGAGAACACCATGTCGGTTGCTCAGGATCCATCCTCAACAAATTTTGACATTATTTCTTCCATGATGAAGATGAAGGTACAAATTTCACAATTAGATTATCTTCAAGATCATCTAGAGCAGTTGGATTGGATCCTTAAGATTGTAAAGAAGAAAGATACAATCTAGCCTACATTGCTTGAGTCCTTCATACTAGTAGAAGACAAGCCAAATTTTTTCTACATATCTTTGTATATAGGAGGTTTCAAACTCAACAATTGTATCATAGATAGTAGGAGCTTCCAAAAATATCATGTCGTTGTAGATCATGGACACAATGGGACTTTCGTGCACCAAAAATCATGGTAAGTCTTATTCACTTGAGTCAAAGTTGGTGCCATTGGTTGGTCAATTGAAGGATGAACAAGTAAGACTAGCATCTTGTCCTAAAAAAGAAGATTATGATGACTATCTTGGTAGTTGACATTCCAACTAGTTACAAGATGTTATTCAATAAGAGCTTCTGCAAAGACCTGAGAGGTGAGATTCAGTTGGATTGGTTGTTCATGAAAATCCCATTGAAGAAGGGTAGTTTCAAGCTGGAACCTAAGGCCAAGTCAAGGTTTATGGTGGTAAAGTCCTAGGGCCCCTAGGCACAAGTGTTATATCAAGAAACAGGTCTAGGCACATATGATATGACGTTTGAAGTAACTGAAGACAATCAAAAGTTTGCACTTTTCACAACTACATCATATGAAGAATCAAAAGTGTGGACAATGTAGTTCAATGATAGTTGCTCAACATTAGGCTCGAAAGTGGGAGTTATCATCACTTCTCTCGAGGGTTGTCTATATCTATTTGCATACTAATTACAATTTGAATGCACTAATAATATGACAAAATATGAGGAAATTTTATTAGGTCTCAATAATGCAAAGGATATGGGGATCAAGTTACTTAGAGTTGAAGGAGATGCAAAATTGATCGTCAAGTAGATCAGAGATCAGTTCCAAGTTAGGAAAAATATCCTTCAATCCTACAGACAGAGGGTGTGGAATTCCATCAACTGGTTTGATGCGTTTGACATCAAATACATTCCACATTCAGATAATAGTAGATTTGATGCCCTCATAGTATCAACCACTCTATTCATGCCACATTCTGACTTTCACCAGAATACATTTTCTATTGAGTTGATTTATAGGCCAACTATTCAAGGATATTTCAGACAACTAGCAAGTCTTCGACAATGATGATGACATTGAAGAATTATCTTCATGGGAGACAACTACAAAGAGTTGTTTCTTTGAAGGAAGTTCTACTCCTTTTAAAGAATCACTTATAGAAGACTCTGAAGCTATAGATTTATGGGATCATTCAACTGAGAGGAAATCAAAGTCCCAAAGGACTGGTGTCTTTAGAGAACATTTTTGATCAGCATGACTGCTACATCCAAGATCAAAAGATGTTAGGTGTTAATACTTTTGTTGAGCATTACCAAGTGAGCAGTGGCATTGAAGACAAGCCCCAATTTGTCAATCTAGGAAAGTGTTATACTCTTGAAGAAGCTGAGAATTTTACCGCCTTGTTTAAAAAATACAAGGATCCTAGTCTTATGAAGACTTGAAGGTCTTCACACCCATTGAATTGCCTCATACAATTCCTATAAAGTCTGATGTCAAGCCTTTCAAAAAAAATTAGAGACATCATAATTCGAGGATCCAAGATACTATCTATGTGGAGATTCAGAAGATGGTGGACTCAAAGATAATTTTTCCAATTCATCACTCCACCTAGGTGTCTAACATAGTTCCTATGTGAAAAAAGAATAGTGAAATCAAAATTTGCATAGATTTCAAGAATTTGAATCAATCATCCTTAAAGGACAACTACCCCTTACCGATCATGGAGCACATCTTGCAGATAGTCACCAATTCAGAGATGCTATCACTTCTTGATGGTTTTTCTAGATACAATTAGATTACAGTGGCAAAGGAGGATTGGATCAAGTCATCTTTCACCACCCTATAGGGAACATTTTCTTATGAGATGATGCCTTTCGATCTCATCAACGTTGGTGCGAATTTTCAAAGAGCCATGGATATGGCTTTGGGGGATCTTAAGAACAAAATAATAGTCATCTACCTTGATGATTTTACCATTTTCTCAAATAAATGGGAATACCACTTTTCACATCTTGTGAAAGTGTTCAAAAGATGTAGGTATCACAAGATCTCATTGAATCCTAAGAAGACTATCTTTGTGGTGATAGAGGGCAAGTTACTTGGCAACATCATTTCCAAAGAGGGAACTAGGATTGAATCAAATCAGGTGGATTCAATTAAGAACTTGTCTCTTCCAATGAATAAAAAACAAGTGCATTCCTTTTTTGGTAAAGTTAACTTTATCAGAAGGTTTTTACCAGATTTCTTAGAGTTGACAAAGGAGATCTTAGCAATGATGAAAAAGATGTCGACTTTCATATGGACAAAAGAAGGCAAGAATTCCTTTACCAAAATGAAAGAATCTATTGCTAATACACTAGTGTTGGTTCAACCTATCTTTGAGAAAGATTTCATCCTTCATTTTTATGCGTTGGAACACACTCTGTCTACTATATTGATTTAAAAGCTCAGTCAAGAAGGAGAATCTCCAATTTCTTTCATAAGAGACAATTTTAAAGATGGAAAATCATGCTATTCTTAAATTGAGTAGAATGTGTATACTGTCATCAGAGCTATTAAAAGTTTTAGATTTTATATCTTGAATTCTCATACAACGGTGTTTGTGACTGATCCAACAGTATAAAGTGTGCTAATTCAATAGGAGATGGGCACAAAAAGAGGAAACTGGATTGCTAAAGTTCAAGAATATGATTTGGAGATCAAGCCAACCAAGCTCATCCATGTGAAAGGTCTTTGTCAGTATTTGGTGGAAGATGGATATCAAAAGTACCAAAGTAATGGTGGAATTGAACCTAAACCTAAAATTTAAGAGGACCTTCCTTTGGTCCTACTAGTTGATTTTGCGGAGGAATGGTACATAGCTTTGTGGTATTATTCAACTTATGGAGAATGTCCACGTCACATGGAAAAACAAAATAAGAGAACTTTAAAGCTAAAAGTACATAATTTTGTGCTTATCAATGATGTTTTGTACAAGCGTGGCCTTGATAGAACCTTTCTATTATGCATCGGTAGAGACCAAAAATAGAGATTGTGGACACTTTTCATAGTCAAGAATGTGGTGGTCAGTTATGATCAAGAGTCACTACATTCAAGATCCTGTGAGCATAATTCTATTGGAAAACTATGTTTTGCAACACATATGAATGGGTGCACATGTGTTAGATGTGTCAGTAATTTATTGGTGAAGTCAGATTGGCGGCTACTCCACTCAGGCAAGTGATTATCAATGCTCCATTTCAACAATGGGGTATGGATTTTGTAGGTCCCATCAACCCACATTCCAGGAAGGGGCATGTTTATGTCCTGACCATGACTGATTATTTTACAAAATGGGCTGAGCTCGTTCCTACCAAGTGAGCTACCTCAAAAGTTGTTTGCAAATTTTTGAAGGAGAACATCATTTCACACTTTGGGGTGCCTCAGAAACTTGTGGTTGATAATGCAACATGTTTCTCATTAGAGGAACTACTAAATTTTTGTTTTAATCATGGTATCATGCTATCACATGCATCAAATTATTATCCTCAAGGTAATGGATAGGCTAAATATTCAAACAAGAACATAGTGACAATTATGTGTAAGCTGGTTGAATCAAATCAGCGAGCTTGGCACAAAAATTTATATGATGCTCTTTGGGATGATAGAATCACTCCCAAAAGAACCATCGACACTTCACTTTTTACACTTTTGTATGGTATAAAAGCAGTTTTACCTATCACATTGGAGTTGTCTGCCTTGTAGCTGGCATCCACGGTGGAGGATGAATAATTCAAAGTTCCAATCGAGAAGAGATTTTATACTTGATGAAACTTGAAGAGGAAAGGGTGGAGGTCATCGATAGAATCACTCAACATGAAGAGAAAGTGAAGAAGATTTTTGACAAGAAGGCTCGTCAGCAAGACTTCAAGATTGGAGATCAAGTCTTGTTATAGGAAAAAAGGAATGAGCCTAAAGAAATGCACAAAAAAATTGATTCCTTGTGGCTAGGGCCCTTCTAGATCTATGAATCTAGAGGAGAGAACACACACATTCTCTCACATTCAGATGGAAGGCTCCTCCTGTTGCCATACAATGAGCAATATTTCAAGCACTTCATCCCTTCGGGGAGGAGTGAATTTTTGTAAATAATTTATTTATGCTTTTTCATTATGTCGTTATGTGTTTCCTCATTCTGTGAAGTTATGTTGTGTTGTAGGTGATTATTTAGGTAGCCTTATTTTAGGTGATTAGGAAAGTTTCCAACTTCATAGGTGATTAGGAAGGAGTCCTGACTCCAACTCACAATTGATATTCACACTTGTCTATGTTTTTCAAAGAGATTCTTGGTTCTCCTATGCCATAGGTATTCAACATGGTTAGTAGACGAAGCCTAATGTTGTACCCATAATAATTTTTTTGCTTCACTAAGGCATTTTGTTCAAAATAGTCAAAATCTCAAAATTGTCTAAAGTTGGAAATTTGCATGTCATGCATGAGGTTTAAAAACTCAAAATTTTCAAAATTTGACAATCTGGGTCTATTTAGAATGGAGTTATCTACAAAACCCAGATTTCAGTTTTTCAGTTTTAGGTTTTCCTGAATTTGAGGAAAAATTAGGGTTTCTTTTCCTAAAATTTAGGGTTTTCTAGGTTTTTTGTGAAATGAATGCCCATAAAGTTAATTTTCCAAAAAAACTTAAAAATAAGGGGAAAAAGCCTAGAAATAGCCCAAAACCCTAAAAAACCCCCAAAAATAGAACTTGTCAGAATTGATTGGAAATTATTTTGATTGGTTTATTTCACTTCACGATCATAGTGGTGAAGTCAAAATCATGAAAAATTCAATTTAAGCCTAATGGATATATTTCAATTTTTCGGGACAAAAGTTAAGACCTCCAAGGTCATCAATGGCAGATGGCCAAGTGCCAAAATCTAAGCTTGAAATGCTCCAGTGAAGTTTCTGTGGCAAGATATGTCCAAAATGATGCTTTGTCTTAGAGGGGATTTTCATTGAGGAGATGCTGTAATTTTTTTTTTTGTCTGGGATAAAAAGAGCACTTGCTACCTAGGGGCACCCTAGATTTTAGAGGACCAGATTACCTTTTTGAGATTCGTCACTTCCAAGAAGACTTCTTCAGAATACTATCAACTTCACGATGAGCCTACTAGCCAGTCCAAAAGTTCTATCTAGTACTTGGAGATTGAACGGGAAATGAAGGAGATGAAAATTTGACTAACATTGGAGCAAAAAGCGCCCTTAGGGGCCAGAGGCACACAAATTTTTGAAGCACTAGATGGAGGTTTTTGATCAAATGATACCTAATATGTTTGTCTTAGAGTTGATCTGGCTTCACAATAAATCTATCAGTGGGTTAATCTGAGATGCTGAACTACCAGAATTAGGAGTCAAACATAAGGTTTTATCATGGTAAAAAATGTCAGAAAATAGTAAAAGGACCCCTAGAGGCCATACACACCCAAGGTTTTGGAGCCTCAAATGTAGTTTTTTGGATTATCAAAGATACTCATCCTATCAATGACGCTTCTAGCTTTATGTTGCATACCTTAGCTGGGTTAGAAGATTTGTTGATAGCCTATAGTCGGGGATTAAGTGGTTTTTTAGCCAGATGAGAAAATGGCTCTTTGGGAAGAAAAGCATCCTTGGAGGCTAGGGGAACCCATGTTTTTCACTTAGTAGATGATGTTCTTAGGAAAAGTGCTTTCCAAGAGATCATGTTCAGAATTGAGTTAGCTCCATAGTGAGCCTATTAGCCAGTTTTCTAGATACATCAGTCAACCAGAATCAGTGATCGAACATAGCCTCTTGTGACATTTGCAAATGATATTTTCAAGAAAATTTCTAAGTCTGGAGTAAAGGTGCCTAAAGTCGAAGTTTGAATTTTTGACTCAAGTGAGTGGGTTGCCCCATAAAGGTGGTGTTTTCAAATTCAGCTCAAAATAATATTAAAACTTTAGTTTTTCTTTTAGGTTGACTTCAACAGGACTTGGTTTTTGCTTGCGAATGGTGAACTTATTTTTGCATGCACAGTTAAATAAAGTGCATGAAGGTGGCACCCATTTTAGGGCTATTTTTTCATTTACTTAACTAAAATGGAGGTGCAATAGGATTTTGGCATCCCATTTTAGGTGTTTGCATGCATTTGTGATGCCTTTCTTCATAAATTTTATTTATTAAGGAATTTGGGGTCCATTATTCTCATCACAGGTGGAAGCGAACACATATTTTCTCGTGCAAGTAAAGATCTGAAGGTGCTATGGGTCATATTTTTTAGTGTTCTTCGTAATTCTAGGTCTAGATTATTTAGATGATATATTTATTAGACTTCATTGTTCGAGTGCATGCATTTTAGACTTCATCAAATCGAATTCAAGCATAGGCATGTTTTTCAGAGGCAAAATAATAACTTCTATTTTCTATCTCTAAAATTCTTCTATCCTTGTCTTAGGTTTTCTCTCGCATGTCAAAGTAAATGACATAATTTTTGGAATCTCGTCATTTGGGTTCATTTATAATAGCATCAACAAAAAAACCCATGTTCCATAATTTTTCGTGAAAATTGCCCCGTTGCTTCCATTTTTGAAGCACTGTGTTTTTTTTCTAAAGATTCTTTTTCATGTGGGCCTAAATCTTAATTTTTTGAAAAATGGAGGATCTGGGTTTTCTTAGCTCATCAATGCCTACAACATTAGTGCCTACAATACCCATGTGCCAATTTCTCTCATGAAAATTTTCTTGCGAACCCCCTATGACCACTATAGCTCTCAATCGAAAAGCCTTTGCATGCCTTAGTAAAACTCATTTTTTCAAGTTTCTGACAAACTGGGTTGGCTTAGAATTTAATTCTCTACAAAACCAAAATTTCAGAAATTTTCCTAATTTTCTTCCCTTGACTAGCTATTTTTAGCCTCATCTAGAGCCATTTTTAGCTTTTTCTAAAGTTTTCCCAAACATATCTAACTTTACAATCAAAAGTCCAAATTTTCAAAATGTAATTCAACCCAATAGAATACAAGGCCAAATCAATCTTAGTTCATGACTTTTTGAAAAATTCTGACACAAACTTGGGTCATGTCTATCCAATGGTCAAATTAAGTACACTGGAAGGCACTGACAACTCGACACTCAAGAATATTGAGTGATCTAGATTGCTAGCAACAACATGTATTCCTATCACAATTGTTGATCTTGAGTTTGTCATTACAAAGCATTACAATTAATTCATAAGACAAATCCAATAAGTAGATGGGAGAGTCATTTGCAACTTGAATCCAAGAGACATTGAGATGTTTTTTTCCATTCCATCTCATTCAGACAATTTCCTTGTGTCCATAGAGGAATGTGACAAGATATGGTAGGGAGACAAGGAAAGAGCTTAGAGAAAGGTTGCTTAGAGGTGGTTAAAAGAATAAAAAACCAACATGCCAAAGAAGGTTGGGCATGGAGAGTTTAAGGATATGATTGCTATTTTGATTACTTTTCTCAACCGGGTTACAACTGAAGAGGAGGTTCATATTTTCGGACAGTGAATGTTTTATGTCATTTCCCAAATTATCAAAAGTAAGGAAAACTTTGACTAAGCTATGTTGATCAACGACTGTCTTCACCATCAAATAATGAGATTCCTTAAAATCCATGAGTTTCACATGGTTTCTTATTTGGTCTACTTAATTGCATTCCAAGGTAATTTTAGAACTTTGAAGACCATTGGAGCTCTTGGCATTCAACATGTGTATGAGTACTTCTCACAATTGGAGTTCTCAAAGGTTGAACAAGATTTCAAATAGGTGAATGATCACTTCCTAATGAAGAAAAGTAGACCTAGATAATGAGATGTGCATCAAAATTTCACTAGAGGCAAAATCAACAAAGGAGAGTTGGGTAGATTGGTTTATCCAATTTATCACTTTCACATATATTCGAGTGTATGGTTACACCGAAGAACCTCTGATGCTATCGTGGAAGCCTTCAGACAAGGTCCTATTCATGGGGTTCTTGAAACAGGCTCACAAGGTTCAGACTTTTCTTTAAAATCGGCACAAGAAAGCATTCACCTTTCCATTTGGATTAGGCATATACAAGTGCAGGACAACAACCAATTGCAAGTAGATGACCAAAGAGTTTTCAAAACTCCACCTCAAGTACCTCATTGAGAAGTGTTCCTATGATCCTTTGGGTCATTATGCAGCTCAATTGGAGCAAATTAATTCACACAGGTTGACACTTGAGGACTTTTCGGTCAACTACGAAGATGAATTTAAAGTGCACCGACATCATTACTACAGACTTACTCTTCCTTAGCTTGCTAATTTCCTATAAAAAGACATTGAGGGTTTGTCAGATGATGATGGAGAGGTGTTTCTCAACACATTTGTTAAGGACCAAGTTTATCGCCAACCACTTCGACAACTAGATTTGTATGCCAGAGATAATACTTTAGTTTAAGAATTGTCGAAAGGAGTTATCAAAACAATTATGTACTTCTTGGATATCAAGAGGAGGTGAAAGGCAGTTTGAGTTATAGAGCCTCCAAAGGTGTTTTCTTCACTACCTTATACATCAAGGTCAAGACCCCGAGTTAAGGTTATCATGAAACCTCCTGAAGGTCTTAGAGGTAGTGTAAAAAGGAAGGGAAGGAGTGTTGGACTCAGGGAACATTGAGAGGGGGAGGATGAATCAGTTTTCTGCAAATCTTAACCTTTATTAATCTAATATTGAAACCATTTCAACATTAAACCAAAGGAAATATGAAAACACACAAATAAATCATTCAGAACACCATAACACAAGGATTTTTATGTGGAAACCCTATTAGGGGAAAAACCACAGGTGAGGTCAATCCACAATTTGAGTACTCAAATATAATTTTTATAAAATGGGAATGCACTTGCATTCAGGCTCATTGCCTAGATCTCACTACTCAAAAATAGGAAGGCTCACTACCTTACAAAATATTCAGATTAAGACCATTTGAAAGGTTGAACTGAAGGAATAGCATCTGCTCATGCCTGGTTACAGTTATGGTTAAGCACATTTGTCAATCTTTGACCTCTTGTTTGATTCTCCTCTCCTGCTCTGCTCTGCTATGCTTCTTCGCATAAAAAATCCATGCACAAGTTAATTAACATCACTATCCTTCTAAGCTTCACATCACACACTAACATACTTTGCTTCTCATATTCTTCTATACCAAAATGATATAAAAAATTGATCTTATATATCCATATCAAAGGATAGTATCATCTTCATGTCGGCTTTAACAAAACATAAAATACTATTCAACCGTCGGGCTAAATCCATAACTAATTCTTAATGCACACCATCCATAGTCAGCCATAGAATAGTAAGGACCTAAGTAAACATGTTCAAGCACAATTTTTTTAAAGAAATTACTCCTTGAATATCCACAGTGGCCATATCCACCAAGTTGGCCTTCTAGCACTGATAACCAAAAAATCTATACACCAGATCTCCTAGATTGTACACCAGTGAATGTGCACCTAGATAATTCTTGGATAAGATAATATGAACATAAAAATAACTTTCTCTAAGATCCACAACCAAAAATGATAATCCGGTGAAGTATATAGATCGACAAATTTAACTTTGAACGGATACCCTGTTCTTCACTCTTACTTCCGGTAATAGCTAGCTCTTTACTCCGTCTGCCAGTATGGATCAATTCTGAAATATGGATCAGATCAAAGACTTAGGTTGCAATCAATGACAACACTAGATTCCAACAATCTCCAGAAGCCATATGCCAATAAGGAGCACAAATCAATCAAAGAAGGCACTGAAAGTTACAGTAGAACCAATGGTGCAAGCGGAAGCTGGCTCCTCATCTCTTGGTCTGCCATCTTCTCCATGGTCATCTCCCATTGATATTGAATTAGAGCTAGAATCATTGGTTCATGAAACCTCAGTACCAATTGATCCACTAGTGGTTGACACAACAAAAGTATCTCCTCGAGAGGATAACATTGATCATTCATGTTGACTTGAGAGGACTTTGGGAAGGAGGAAAAAGCCTTCATATCACCTTGATCTCTCTGAGTTTGGAAATCCCTATCAGGATAAGTTAAACAAGAAGGTCAAAAAGTAGGTGCAAATTAAGAAGACTCCCAAAGCAGATATCATTGTTAAAGTTGCTACACCACCGGAAGGCAAGAGTCTGGTTGAAGTTGAAGTTGGTGATTTCACCTTCATCAAAGATAATCTTGGTAGGAACACTTGACACGTGGATGTGAGCCTTTTCAAGGTTGCTGTAAGTAATCTTGAAGAGTGTGTCATGAAGGATGAAGAAGACAAGGTAGCCTTGAAGGCTAAGAACAAGCAGCTTTGATAGTGTAGACACTGAAAATTGGTCTAGGCCTACGAGTACCATTTTTGAAATAATTTCTAAATGTCCATGGTCACGATTAAATAATATTAATTATTTAATTGTTTTCTAAACACATCTTTCTTCTATTAATTAAATAACTTTAATTATTTAATTAATTCATTATGACCTTTGTTCAACCTTGATTAATTAAATAAATCTTATTTATTTGATTACGTTGCTAATTAATTAATTATCTTTTTGAATTAAATAATTTATCATTTAATTTACCCTTTATCATATTTTGACTATAATTAAATATTCATTTCAAATTATTTAATTATTCAATTAACCTTTTCGACAAAATGATTTATTTAATTAAATCCTTAAATTTTGAATGTTGAATTAAATAAATATTTAATTCATAAAAATAATTATTCCTGTCACATTCTTCTATCGCCTACTTATCTAAGTACTCACTTATCATTTGACTCGAGATCTATTTGAATCAATCAGCTATCTCCAAATTCGATATCTGATCGTCTCCGCGAAGAGACTTTCTGCCATAACTAGTGAGTCGTTTAGTTCTAAATCTTATGCATGAACATATTTATTAATTAAATATCTTTATTTAATTAATTAATTCATGTGTTCATTCGAACAGATCGTTCTCCAAATTCTATCTTTATCCTTTTCATTCAAACTCTTATTCTTCTAATTTTCAAATACTTTTAACTAAAGATTAAATCATTATTTAAATTTGATCTCTTATTCTTTCAATTTTTGAATAGTCTCAACATTAGATTAAATTATTATTTAATTTAATCTTTATCATGTAGAATTTTCCAACTCATGTTGTAACTGACATAAATCTCAATTGCATGACATTCATCAATCTCTATCATTGATCTCTCTTTTGAATCTGAGCTGATCATTCAAAAACCAATTTTCTATAAAATGACCTGGCTTTTGTCATTATTCTTTTTCCCAAAATCGATATACTTTTGGAAGCAAACTTGTTAATCTTTGATATTTTTCTATAATCACAAACATACAATGGCTATACTTGCACACTTATTGAAAATCTGAGGGAAATTATACTATATAAGGAAAAATGGAGAAGGAGAACATAGATAATTGGAAGAAGTGGACAAATATTCGGTGAGAATATTTCAGTTATTGATTTTGTTTATTTGATTTGTGATTTGTTGTTTAATGTAGGTGAGATTAATATTTATATGCTTTAACTAGTTTCTTTCTACCAGTTTTCCTATGTTACATTTGGTGAACCTGACGTGAAGACATTCATCTTCACAAATCCGTAGACGTTTTTTGATTTTTTTTTGCAGATATCATATGGAACTACGCATCTGACAAACGAAATAACACAACTGTTATCACGAACCACAACTAATGAATCCTAAGACACATCTACTAAAATTTTACACATATGTGGCTTTCTGCGACACAATTGACTCATGAAACCTGTGACACATTTTCTTCGTTAAACGATGCATCTAACTGGTAAGATTTTTGAGTTTAAAAATTTTGATTTACATTTTTTTAGCTAACTTTTGGTTTTTCAGCATGTGTTTTATGAGGATAAGATAGTGTTTGTAGGACGTAGCATAGAAGACATCAATTCAAAACCATTTTTTTGCAGGAGGAATGACAGACAAAAATTGAAAACATGAACTACTAACAATTTGCATGCAAAACCTTTTGTCAAAGATTTTAATTTTAGAAACATCTTGTTTGGTAGATTAGATAACTTTTCATTTGGGCTTAATATTAACTAGTGTATTTCATGCCTGAACATGTTTAGATTAGAACCTTGATTTGGTATATCCAAGTATCCTCTCCCCTTGTGGATTCATGGGATCCTGGGTGCAAGAGAACCGGCTACTGACTCTAGAAATTGGGCTTGTGTTGGTGGTTAAGAGTAACCAACGTGACTCAAACCAGTGATGGGATTTTTCACCGAGCCACTCCTAATCAGTATACAAATTCTAATGCTCTAGAAAACTTAGTATTACGGAGATCCCAACAAACAATCGTTTGATTCCCTAGTACCCTTGTGGTGCTCTGAAACCTATAGAGTGTAACCTCTGCAGAATGGGATGATATTGCCTCTTACATGGCTCTCTGAACGGGTGTCCGAACTAAAAAAGCTAATTTGTTGTAGTTAAGCCAAAATCCCTATCTATTTACTAGTGCAACAGGTCAGACCTATGAAGCCATCTCATATTTTTATGGTTCATTGTAGAGATGAGAAGTATGCCATGGGAGTTCCATGGGTATTGTAGCTTGGTTGCCTCGAGAAGTGTATGCCATGGAGGGGAGCCAGTGGGGTCAAGCTAATAGTCATCCCTATTGAATATACGTAGCTAGGGAAACCCAAGTGAGAACTCAGTAAATATTGTCACTGCGAGCCTTAGGAATTGTACATGTTTTCTGGTTTTTAACATTATCATACACATCGAAACTGAAACACAGTTTTTTTCGTTTGTCTTAAATTGCCAAAATTTGATCACAAAACTAAGTCAGTCGGAAAAACTATCAACAAAAAATTGCAACTGAAAATTGAGTCACAATTGATCAATAGAAAACCACGTGTAATTGTGAGTCACAATTGTTAAATAGAAAACCGCATGTGTAATTGTGAGTCACAACTGTTAAATAGAAAACCACATGTGTCTGTAAAAAAAGTCAGTCTTCATAGGGATTAGATTCTGAGTCACATCTGAATTGTGAGTTGCATCCACCATTAGAGTCACATTTGTCAAAAGTTAAAACACATTTGTCTGTGTAAATCATAATTACTTGTTAACAATCGAGACTAAATTTCATTAGTTAACCACATTTGCAAATCGAAATGCATCTGTCAATTTTAGAATTGCATCTATAAAGTGAACCACAATTGACTCTCAACAAAATATCAAAATTTCAATCACACTCCGAAAACCACTGTCATTTTCACCTCGGTTTCTTACAGTCAACCTTGGGCATAAACTGGAAAATATCTCAAAAAAAAAAAACCTTGCATTTTCTAGGTGTCATCTAAGTTTTAGAGATAGTCGTGTTAGTTAAAAAACTTAATTACCTCATAGGAATTTGCATATCTTAGAATAGGGAAACTTTCCTCATTATTGGATAAGTTCATGCTTCGATTGTCATTATTATTGAACCTAGTCACTTTTTTCTTACTAGTGAATCCTTCCAGCTCATTAGTCTAGTTTGGAAATTCACCTTATCAGTTTGTCCTTGTCCTACGTCAGGTTCCTTGGTAAGGTTAAGTCATAGGTTTGGATTATTCCATAGGTGGTAGGTAATATCCTCTTAGAATAATTTACCATCATATTCTACTCAAAATTTTACATATTGTCATCCTAGCATACGTCATCCTAGGATACGTTATTTTAGAAATCCATAATTTTTGTGACATTCTTTATATTCAGAAAATACCAAAAACATAGAGTAGATCATATCATTTTAGGCATAGTTTTCATTGCCTCATCTTGAGCAACATTTTCATGGTTGACAAAAGGTCTAGAAAGAAATAGAAAGAGATGGAAGACCCACAGGGTTTCATTAATCCTTTCAGTAACCAACCATCAGGGACAGAGAGAGCACACAAAACTTTGCTTGAAAAATTTGTCACTAGAGACACACATGGAAAAATTTATGTAGAAGATGTAGACGGGGCTATCCAAGATCCTGAATTCGCATCCTTTATGGATGAGTGTTTGGAAAATGATCCTCAAAGATATCTGGCAAAGCTTCTAGTAGAAGGTGCCACACTACCTCCAGGATTTGACATCCACAAAATACAACCTTCATCTGCACAACCAACACAAGCCATGACATCGAGTGTCTCTATTCCTCAGATTACTACATCAATACTAACATGCATACCTAATGAAACATCCTCGATTATAAAAACGACCCCATTCAACATAACACAAGGTTTACAATTTACTGCAGGAGAATCTTCATCAAACCCCTTTGGCACAAACACCAAAAGCAAAAGACCCAAAATTGGTACAAATACAACACATATCAACACTAGTACTGCCATTCCACACATAGGGGCTACACAAATAGGACATATTCCTATACCAAATCAGAACATTCAAACAAGACATATTCCTATACCAAATCAAAACATTTAGATAGGAGATATTACTACACCAAATTAAAACATTGAAACAGGATATATACCCTCACCAAATCATAACTCATCATAGAATATTGCATTTAAGAACACTTAAATTGATGCAAACAACACAACCAACATACAAGTAGATTTTCTCCAAAACCAAATGCAAGCTCTCCAACAACAAATGGACACTATGTCAATGTCAGGAAAACAAACTATCTCAGTGCAAGATTTATGTCCATGTCCCTTTGACAAAGTGCTATACATGACACCCTTCCCACACAGATACATTATACTGAATTTACCTAAGTAAAATGGGAAGAGGAATCCTCTAGAAAACATCAGAGAATTTTCCAAAACATGCATGGACATCTTGTATGACCCCACATACCTTATGAGACTCTTTCCGCAAACCCTTGTTGGGATAGCATTGGAATGGTTCTCTAAACTTTCGTATGGCATAAGATCATGGGGTGAATTAGCTGAGAAGTTTATGGAACACTTTGCCTTCAACATAGATAATGAAATCATGATAGCTACCTTGTGTCATACCATGCAAGAAGACAAAAAAAACTTCACCACCTTTTTCTAGAGATGGAGTTTAGCTAGTCCCTATCTTGTCGAGATACCAAAGAAACAAAAAGTCACGATATTCCTTGAAAATATTCACCCAAAACTATGAAGTGACTTACGAGTACATTAGTGTACCTCTTTTATGGACTTGGTGCAAAAAGGCATAATACTTGAGAAAGCCATCATTGACAAAGGGGAAATTAAGACACCAAGTAGGAATCTAGTTGTTCAACACCAAAACATTCCCAATGATAGAAATAAATTTTGGTCTAGGAACAAAAACATAACAAATGATGATATTGTTGATGTTGAGACCCTACATGTAGGACCTGTCATCACACTTAGACATTAAAACCCCTCTCATGACATGCTTAATGATGCTGATCAAACTGCAAACTTTGTCAAAAATTCTCAACAACAACGACCACATAGGAGATTTCCTAAACGTGAGTTTACCCCTTTGGGGGAACCAATCGAGATATTTTTCAAAGAAATGATTAAACATAACCTCATAAAACCTCTGAAACCAAAACAATATGATCTAGGATAGTTTAAACCCTCATGGTGGGATGATAACACCTATTGTGAGCATCATCAAACAAAGGGACACAACCTACAACAATGCTGACAACTCAAGAGCATCATACAAGTTTTTGTTGAATACAAAACGATAAAAGTCAATGGGTAGAAACATACCAAAAAAATTGATCACAAGCTCTTCACAGATCCATTACATGACCATGGGAAAGGAAAGTCCTCTAGTTCAGGAGCTAAGAATAATACCTCAGCTAATTATACCAATGCTAGATATGATTATAAACCAGGTACCATCATCAATCATATCCGAGCTGCTAATGAAAAGATCAATACCATTACCATAAAGAAGTGTCCCAAATGTGTTGTCAATACACACAAAACTAAGATAACCCTTCCAGGTCCTTCATCAGATCCACAAACATAGTCTTCCAAGCTTAAGTATAATTTTCTTGACCAGTTGGGGAATACCCCAACACAGATATCCATCTTGGAACTGTTGAATAAATCACTAGATCACCAAGCCATTCTTGACAAATCCTTGCAAAGCACGACAGTCCCTACCAACATAGATGCTAATCATTTTGAAGAAATGGTAGGATACTTAACCAATTCCCATCATGCCACATTCTCTCAATATGATTATTCAACTAAGAATACCAATCATAATGATCCATTACACCTTGAAGTTCTTATCCATCAAACCAAAGTCAAATGAGTCTTGGTAGATGGAGGAGTAGGGTTGAACCTTTGCACCTTGAAATTGGTTAAGGTATTAGGTTTCTCAGAAGCATGCATGGACACCAGAGTATAGTAATTAAGGTATATCACGATGTGGAAAGATCATCTAAAGGAGTTGTCACACTCCCTATCAGGATTGGCCCTGTAGTTATAGACACTAGTTTCCAAGTCTCGGATCTCACCCTTATAATATTTTGTTGGGTAGACCTTGAATACACGCTATGAAATCCGTACCTTCCACATATCGTAAATGTCTAAAATTTTTGTACAATGGCACATAGATCAGAATTGATGGTGATCCAGATCATTTCCAACATTGCACAAGCCTACACAAAATTCCACAAGGACAGGTGCCAGTCAATCAATAGGATTCATCCTCCACCGTATCCTTGTACATTGATCCATCAACTCTTACCAAGTCCATTGCATCACAACCACCGTCATCCACTCCTAAAGTCGAGATCCAAGACAAGGGCTATGGAGAATATCATATGAAAGCATCCTATTGTGTCAGTCAGCTGATTCCTCCTAAGTCATATGGTTTACCCACAATAGATAGGAAACATTCATTTATCAGAATACATGTCCCTCTAACAATGGAATTCACAAAATGGGGAGAGTTAAGTAAAGAAGCTATGGACCAAGAAGATGTTACCTCCTAGTTGTATAAAGAAGACAATGAAAACCCTCCATCATCTATACAGATATCTAAGGATCAATATGGAAATGGCTTCATGATTATGCAAAGCAAAGGATATGACAGGCATAGTGGTTTAGGGGTACATTAGAAAGGAAGGACTGAACCAATCATTGTCTCACAAAGGCCAAAAGGACTAGGCTTAGGGTTTCAACCGATTCGAATTGGTATTCCTGGTAGTTTTTTATCATCAATAGAGGAAGTAAGTACTTCTGAGGACATCGAGATATCTCATGAACCACTTGAATCATTCTACCATGACTCCCTTGACTCGAACGAATATGAATGTGATTCCATTTCCTCTAATAGCATGATGGACCTAGATAAATTATTTGGGGAACTGGATAAAATGCTACAACCTTCACCAGATCCATCTAGCCCCCATCCTAAAAAGTCCTTGTCAAAAGAAGAATGGCTTAAACTTTATTATTGAGAAACCCTCGGTCCTGAATCTTGGGCACCTAACGAGCCATAATCTAACAACCTAGTCCTTACAGTGGTCCCACCCCAAATTAAACCTATCCATAGGAAAAAGAATAAAAAGGAGTTAGTCCAAAACTTCTGTGACCATGTTAACCACTCTGTATTCACCTTGTCAGCCTCCACATTTGACAAATCTAATGATGACATGCCACCCATATATCCCCAACTTATTGATTGGGATCAACAAGGTACAACCATCTAAGACATATTCGAGAATGATGAAGCGATAGATGAGTTCATGGGACTTCGAGAAGGCATACCTATAGGTGATCATAAAGCTGTCTTTACCATAGAATTAGATGACATGGCATATTTTAGGGGGTCTGTTCACACCTCCAGTTGCAAAAGTGAAAACAAAAAGAAAAAAAATGAAAAAGATGAAAATGAGAAGTCCCTAGGTGAAAACTAAAAGGCACCTTTGGATGAAGAAATAGTAAAAATAAAGGATGTATTTGAGGGCAAAAACCTCCCTGAGGCACCCAAAGATGGAGGTTTGAACATTCTCCCAGTTTCTCAGGAAAAATCACCAATGTTAGTAGAAGAGTCTGTCGAGATCAACATAAACACTGAAGAAAACCATCGGGTAATATATATTTTCAACATCCTTGATAGAGACAGAGCAACCAGAGTTTCAAGAATTCTTTACAAAGAGACATATAAACTTTGCATGGTCATATGCTAACATGCCTAGGCTGGATCCAGACCTTGTATTGCATCATCTACCATTACAACCAGGTATTAAGCCCGTCAAATATAAGTTAAGAAAAATGCATCCACAAATTGCTCTACTAGTCCAAGCTGAACTTAAGAAGCTATTGGATGTCAGATTCATTAGAACCATAGACTATGAAGAATGGATATCAAATCTTGTGCCAGTAACCAAACCGTTTGGGGAATCCGCATTTGTACATAATTCAAAGATATCAACAAGGCATGTCCTAAGGATGACTTACCTTTACCAAACATTGACATGATAGTAGACATTACAACATGATATGAGATGCTATCCCTCATGGATGGTTTCTCTGGGTATAATCAGATCAAAATTGCTATTGAGGACCAACACAAGACAACTTTCACATGTCCATGGGGAACATATTCCTAGAATGCTATACCTTTTGGGCTCAAAAATGTTGGAGCTACATATCAGTGTGCAATGATGACTATTTTCCATGACCTTGTACATACTCTCATGGAAGACTATGTCGATGATCTAATAGCCAAATAATTGATGAGATTAGGTCATTTGAAAGTCTTAGACAAGATATTCCAGAGACTAGAAAATTACAAAGTGAGGGCCAATCCAAAAAAATGTGTCTTTGGCATTAAATCAGGAAAAATTATAGGATATATCATTTCTAGAAGAGGCATTGAAATGGACCCTAGAAAAGTAAGAGCTATAATGGACATGCCTCCACTGACCAACATTGGTCAGCTAAGAACATTACAAGGAAGACTATAGTCTATCAGATGCTTCATAGTACAGTTATTAGACAAGATAGATCCGTTCCAACATTTGCTCAAGGGGGTACCATTTGTATGGACACCCAAATTCCAAGAAGCTTTTTAAAAGATCAAGGATTAGCCACTTACACCACTTGTGTTAATGCCACCTATAGATGACAGACCTTTGATAATTTATATTTCAGCAATTCAATCAACATTAGGAGCCTTACTTGCACAAAATGATGATGAAGGTCATGAAAGGGAAGTGTACTACATCAACCGTACTTTGGTGGGATATGAACTAAACTACAATAACATAGAACATGCCTATCTTCTAGTAGTTTTTGATACTCAAAAAATAAGGCACTATATGCTAAACTACCAAACCATGCTGGTTGCCAAGGTAGATCCTCTGAAATATCTCCTAAGTAAAGCAACACTAACATGTCGATTGGCTTAATGGGTAATGATACTTAGTGAATATGACATCTAGTATGTAGAAAGGAAAGTGATAAAAGGGAAATTTATTGCAGATCAGCTAGCAGATGCACCAATTAAGGCCGACCATCCTTTAATGGAAAATTTTCTTGATGAGCTCATTTTCAAATGACACTAGAACCACATGGAAATTATACTTTGACGGGTCACATACTAATCTTGGTTCAGGAGTGGGCATACTGTTTGTTACACCTCAAGGCGATACTATCCCTAAGTCATTCAGAATTGCTTTCCCTTGCACCAACAACATAACAGAATATGAAGCCCTTGTGACAGGATTAAGAATGGCAACCCAATAGAAGATCAAGAGTTTATATGTTTATGGATATTCTTAGCTAGTAGTCCAACAAGTCAATGATGAATATGAAACTAAAGATGAGAAAATTTCTCCCTATAAGCACAATAACATCACCTTTCAAAAAATACCCCACATTCAGAAGGGGGCAAAAAATTCTATGGCAACCGTTGGTTCATTATTGGATATACCTAGCAACGTGCCTAAATTTGAATTTTTGGTCAAACAACTTTTGGTCCCTGCCTATGATGTCCCTGATTCTGCAATGGTGTGTACAATTGTTGGTCCTAATTCCCCATGGTACAAGGACATATATGATTATCTCCATACCAAAATCCTACCCTTAGACTTGTCAACTAACCAACGTAGGAGATTCATTTGTAAGTCTTCCAAATATACCATCATTGGAGATACCCTTTACAGACATGCCTTAGATAATACCATTTTGAGATGTCTCGATGCTGAAGAAGCATAAGAAACCTTAAGTGTGGTACATGAAGGTATATGTGGATCCCATTCTAGCGGTCCTACCTTAGCCAAGAAGATTATGAGATTAGGCTATTATTGGCCTACAATGGAAAAGGACTCATATATCTTCGTGAAGAAATGTCGATAGTGTCAGATACATGAAGACTTGATACATGTGCTAGCACAGGAGCTCCGAACGATAACTTCATCATGGCCCTTTTCCCAATGGGGACTTGACCTCATAGGTAAGATACACCCCCCATCTTCCAATGGCCATAAGTTTATCATAACCGCCATCGAATACTTCACCAAATGGATTGAGGCTATTCCTATGACCTATATTATCGACACACAAATTTCCAAGTTTATCCTAAACTACATAATCTGCCGGTATGGTGTTCCTCAATCCATCGTCACAGATAATGGATGTCCATTCAAAAACCAAGAATTTTTTCATCTTTATGAAGAATTCCATATCCAACATCACTTTTCCACTCCATATTATCCACAAGGTAATGGCCAAGCAGAGGCATCTAACAAAAATATTATCCAAATCCGCTAAAAGACTATCAATGACACTAGTCGTGATTGATATTTACAGGTAAATCCTGCCTTATGGGATTACCACACAAGCATCCGCACTCCCACTGGCACCACTCCATACTCCCTGGTATTCAGTTCTGAAGCTATCTTACCTATTGAGGTTGAAATTCCGTCCCTAAGGGTATCTTTGAAAGGTCATATTGATGATGAAGAGTACCATGTGTCATGACTACATGAGTTATAATTCCTAGACAAATGAAGACAAAAGGCATTAGATCATCTTCAAGCATATCTGAATCGTCTTCATCGTAGTTATAACAGGAAAGTTCTAAATCAACATTTTGACATTGGTGACTTGGTCTTAATGGAGAACCCGAAGAATCAATTTGAAAGAGAAAAACCAAGCAAGTTTGAACCAAACTGGTCAAGGCCTTACATTGTTACAGAAGCTTTTGGATTAGGAGCATCAACTCTCTACCCCTAAAGGAGAACCACTCTTGTCAGCAATCAACAACCTTCATCTGAAGAGGTTCTATGCATAGCTTTTGGGAACCATGTCTTAATCATAAAAAATACAAAAAAATAGAAAAAAATGCTACCTTGATAAAAACCTGGCAAACAGGTGTCTTTGTAACACCAAACTAAAATAAAATAAAATAAAATAAAAAATTGTTAAGAGAAATAATCCATCCAATAGAGAAAACCAAACCACTTCAGTGGTGCTATGGATAAGTACCACGGTGAAAACCTGTCAAACAGGTGCCATGTGTAGTTGAATTTGCTCCTTAGTCTACAATCATTCCAATCACACTTTTCCACCATCACCCATAATAAATGGTTGTCCTATCCATAACTTGGAAGGATTGACATCAAGTCCACTTCGTCTCCCCACTCCATCCCATAGGTCTTATACCCAACTAGGGGAAATCCTTGAGCTGTGTCAATTTGACCTTGTATATATCATCCCAACGTCGAAAAATGTCATGAAAAAATCTCAAAAACATCAGAAAATATCCTGAAAAAAAAAAAATATCAGAAAAAGTCCTGAAAATAAAATAAAATCCAAAAACATCAAAAAACTACAAAAAGGGACAAAAAAATTTTAAAAAAAAGTAAAAAATCCCCAAAACAGAGTCGGAGTCAGTTGTGGACATAGTCGAACTACATTGCCTCTACGACTGGATGTAGGCAAGGCCATCTGTCGATGTGCCCTTGAGGTATTAGGTCTATCTTTCCAGGTTTATCACGTATCACACACATAAAATCATGACTCATTCTTTGTACATGTCAACGCCAGTGGTCATGTTGAACTACAAGGTATCTGCGTGTATAACGTAGGCAAGGCCATCAATCGATGAGCCCGTGAGGCCACACTAGGTCAGTCCATTAGGGTTTATCGCATTCACCATCACACACATTGCATATCCTCAACTTAAGCACATATTTATCAATCAGTCCTAACAAGTCAAAGTCTAAGTCAAACTATGAGGTCTTTACGTGTATAACATAGGCAAGGCCATCAATTGATGAGCCCTCAAGGCTGCACTAGGTCAGTCCTTTAGGGTACATCATGTCAATTCAACATAAGTCATATATTGTAAATACACACACACTCATAACAATCAAAACATCAAGACAAGTCACGCATCAACAAGATAAACAGGTCAAAACTATCATCAAGTCAAAATCAAACACATTGTCAGAACAATCAACTTATGTCTTATACAAGATATGTCTTTCTTGACAACAAACATTATCCGTTATCTTAGCCTTATGTAGTTTGTCACATCAACAAAATTAGGCTCAACATCTTATATGACACGTGTCTTTCTGAAACCAGGCTCTTTCATGCCTTACACAAATAGTCATAAAAGTTGAAACCAAACTCAACATCTTATACGGTATGTGTCATCCCTAACATCAGGCTATGTCCAACAATAAAAAAATCACACAAGATCAAATTTGGAAAATACTTTTATTGGATTTTTGGACTTTATAACTTATTTTGTGTTATCTTTTTATCAATTTGTATTTGAGTCTAGGATGTCCCATGAAGGATTTAGAGAAGCAAGGATGTCTCAGGATTATTTTTCTTTGAATGCTGTCTACCAGCTGCCTTTTAACCTTGGATTTTGAGTCATGTTACTAGTTTCCTCGAGGATGTCCCATGAAGGATTTAGAAGAGCAATGGTATCTCATGACCCATCTTTTATTTATTTGCTGTGTGTGGTTTGTCTGGACAAAAAGACTGGGGCAATTTTTCCCTTAGTATGAGTTAAGACACTCCTTGTCTGTGACTGTTTGTTTTTGCAAGTGGATGCCTTTGTACACTATGGTCTATCTCATATCATGGTGTGTAATATCCATTTGTGTCATGTCCCACGCAATTACGATTTGATGCAAAACATAGTATATATATGGAAAAATATCGAAGATTATATGTTTTTCCAATAACCATTTTTTTAATACTAACATTTTAAGTTATCCATGCTAACATTAATTCTATCCTGCATAATGATGGATTCCTGTGACACAAAAATAAAATAAAATCTGCATATGCATACATTCTACAATCATTATGTAAACATTGTCATATGTCTATATATAGTACATCATACAGTTATGCTACATTTTAAACAAGTACAAACAAATAGGCATATCCCTCGCATTTAGATAATCATGACATACATCCATATACCAATCATAAATGTGCATAAATTAGTCATCCATCCACATGGCATTATAAATAGTAACATCACATTGCATCTCATTTTCATAAACCTGGAATGTATTCATAAAATTTATAAATATTGTGCATACATCATCTAACAAACTGCATAATCATATAGAAATAAAATACATAATCATATAGAAATAAACAACATCATCATATAGAACATATGCAAATCATATAAACACCACCAAAAATGATATATATATATATCACTCAAAATAATATGTGTCACAATACAATGTCAGAATGTATCCATAAAAAGGGAGCTCGCAGGCTCTATGATCAAAATACAATGTCTCAATAAATAACAATATATGTCCCTATCTAGAAATCCCACTACTCCCATGTGGAGACTATGAAGATGACTGATGACGGGAACCTGATGACCTATGTGAAGAAGGAGGCTTGTCATATGGTCTAGATCTGTGAGGCCCCTCAACCCCCTTTGTACTCACTATCCTCGTATGAGTCTTGCTCTATGACCTGCTACTATGTGCCTGTGAGTAGCTAGGAGCTCGTCTCTTGGGGGGAACCTCTACCTCATATAAGTCCCTATAGTATCTTTTCCTATCACTAGCTCAGACTAACTTTTGAGTGAATGCTACAAATGGTCCTATACATAAAGCTCCGAGCTCAACAAACCGGCCCTCTATCTCCTATCTCCTGGCCACTATATGGTCCCTCTCCAATAGAGCACTATCCCTCTCCATTTGCAGAGCATCTTACTCCATATTCAAAACTTTGACCCTCTTCTCTAAGGCCTCTACTTGGGTCTGCAAATCTATGTCGACATCCCTGGGAGCCTTTTCTTCCTATCCTCACCTCTCCTCTACCTTGGCATCCCAACCCTCCACTATCTTGTCTTAGAGCTCCCTCTCCTGCTCCCCCATCACTACCTCCTCCTCCTCCTCATCCACTCCATATCCTGCCAGAATCCCAAGGACATCAATATCCATGTCCTCCCTCCCAACCTCCGCCTCTACATGCTTCTCTGCTTCTGCCTCGAGAACATGCTCCCCTCCCATCTCAGCCTGTCCACCATCGCCAAGGTCCAACATCAGTATGTCCTCAACCTCAGCCTCTGCCTCGTAAATAGGTGATAGTCGACCTACTCGGCCACCTCTCCTCCCCCACCGACCTTGTTGACCGCCTCTACCACCACAACCTCTGCCATCATCCCCGCCTCCTCTGCTACCCCTACCTCTACCCCTACCTCTGTGCCCTATCCCCTGTCTCTCCACTGGTGTTGACTGATCTAGATCTGTGTAAGGTACAGGCCGATGCTCTGCCCACTAGGTATCATAGGCTAATATAGTCCCAAGAACCTCTACCCCACCTCTCCATCCCCATTGAATAGGCTGTAACGCCTAAATTTCTGCCTCTTCTGTCGCCACCGATATCATAGGCCCCTATAATGAAACCTCTCTAGAAGATTGATCAAACTCTTCTCGCCCTCAAGGCTCATCCTAAACCTCTTCAAACTATATCAAAACATGATCTGGAAGGTGTCTCTCAATAATATGTATAGTGGAAACAATCCTCCCAATCAGATACTATGTCCATCGACAAAAAGGCAAGTGCCTATCCTCATCTGACCATCGACCACAATCCATATATGGTTTCCATGTAAACTGAACTAATGTGTCAAGTGCATGCCTCCAATACCTAGTATTGCCAACATGGCTCTATGTAATTTTTCCCACATAATAGAAAACATAAGGGGATCTAGCATCCTGATCAGCAGTAACTACGGGACGAAACACAACAATGTGTTCCCATGCTTAGATCATAAGAAGGGTAGTGCCACAACTCATCGACTATGTGTCTCTATATGCAATATCATGAAGATGAAAGTATAACATGGCCAGTAAATAGGACCCCCAAGCATAAAAAACCTCCCTCTCTAACATGCCAACAAGCATCTCTCCCCACCCAACAGGAAATCCATGACCTCGACAGTCAGAAAGAACTACAGCAGCAATCAATGTACATAACATACATCCTCTCATATCTATAAGCCAAAACCTGCCATCTAATCTCATAATGCTCTATACCTAGCCACCTAATATAATCATATACATAAAATATAGTAATCTCACTATAACCCCTTTGTGTATCATACAAAACCCTCTCGCCTTTGATGGGAAACCTAAAAATCCTATATACATCCTCAAATGTGACAATTGCCTCTCTAGTAGGCAAATGAAATGAGGAGGTCTCTGAATGCCACCTCTCACATAGCACAGTGAACATACCTATGTTCGCCCGAATGATGGGCATGGTACATACATGATGCAACCCTAATCTCCATAACATCCATGTCTCACCACTTTGTAGCTGATCTCTAAGCTCATATGTCTCTGGCTGTCACTCCCGAGTATATATCAGATCTAATACAACCTACAAAGGCATTAAAAAGCTGTGTGTTAGACAAGAAATCATTCATTTTTCCATCAGATTTTTTTTTCAAAAGTTTGACAGTTAGATGCATCACTTCAACAACAAATGCAGTGACAATATCAAATGCATCATTCTAAATCAGACATGTGGTGCATAATAAAACATGCATCATACAACCATGCATATGCATTGCATAAATGAAATGCATCACAAAATCAAGGCATCTTATTATCAGACAAATGCATCACATAAATTGCAGATGCGGTGCACTTTATTGGCCTATCTATTATGTAAATGCGATGCAAATAAATAAATGCATTTCATGAACCTATATGCGACTACATTAATCTCATATGTGATGCACAACTACAAATGTAGTGCATATTTTGTCAATTATGTTGATTACCAAAATGAACCAAACATGACCTAGACATGTTTTAACATATGTGTCGTTCCGCGAGAAAATGTGTCACGTACAAACGCATATGCGTTGAACTAAATCCAACACATCTAATAATTAAACTTTAAATGCCTAAAAAGAAGTGCATATCAAAAATTCAAAAGTTTGTTCAAGGGTATGTACTGGGGGTCCCACGTCGGCAAGGCGTTTGAAGGTCCGAATCCGGTATCCACAATGATTGGTGTAGTGAACGAGTGGCATATTCACTAAGGGGTTAGAGAAAAAATCTCTTTTCTCCAATTGTTTAGGGCGCAAATGATTTGAGTTTCACCCCAAATTCTATTTATACCTAGGGTTTTGGAGGGATTTCTTGCAAACCTTCCATATTGGACGCGTAAACTGTCAATTTCAAACATCCATTTCTTTGCCAAATCACCTCAAAATCAATTTCTTTCACCACCATCAAACTTTTGACTATCAAAATACCTAATCAGGACAATTTCCAAAATTTTCAATTTTTTTTCAAAAATTGTCATTTTCCCCAAGGGGGCATACACTAACCTATTTCATACTGGGGCACGACTGGGGCATGTTTTGATCAATTTTTTCTTTAACACAAAAGCTGAAACAACATTGTATCAAAGAGGGACAAACTATAGACACTGAAAATTGGTCTAGGCCCGCGAGTACCATTTTCAACATAATTTCTTAATGTCCATGGTCATGATTAAATAATATTAATTATTTAATTGTTTCCTAAACACATCTTTCTTCTATTAATTAAATAACTTTAATTATTTAATTAATTCATTATGACCTTTGTTCAACCTTGATTAATTAAATAAATCTTATTTATTTAATTACATCGCTAATTAATTAATTATCTTTTTGAATTAAATAATTTATCATTTAATTTACCCTTTATCATATTTTGACTATAATTAAATATTCATTTCAAATTATTTAATTATTCAATTAACCTTTTTGATAAAATGATTTATTTAATTAAATACTTAAATTTTGAATGTTGAATTAAATAAATATCTAATTCATAAAAATAATTATTCCTATCACATTCTTCTATTGCCTACTTATCTAAGTATTCACTTATTGCTTGACTCAAGATCTATTTGAATCAATTAGTTATCTCCAAATTCGATATATGATCTTCTATATGAAGAGACTTTCTATCATAACTAGTCAGTCGTTTAGTTCTAAATTTTATGAATGAACATATTTATTAATTAAATATCTTTATTTAATTAATTAATTCATGTGTGCATTTGAACAGATCGTTCTCCAAATTCTATCTTTATCCTTTTCATTCAAACTCTTATTATTCTAATTTTTGAATACTTTTAACTAAAGATTAAATCATTTATTTAATCTTGATCTCCTATTCTTTCAATTTTTGAATAGTTTCAATATTAGATTAAATTATTATTTAATTTAATGTTTATCATGTAGACTTTTCCAACTCACGTTGTAACTGACACAAATCCTAATCGCATGGAATTCATCAATCTCGATCATTGATCTCTCTTTTGAATCTGAGCTGATCGTTCGAAAACCAATTTCTTATAAATTGACCTGGCTTTTATCATTATTTTTCCTCCCAAAATCAAATATACTTTTGGAAGCAGACTTGTTAATCTTTGATATTTTTCTATAATCACATACATACAATGGCTATACTTGTGCACTTATTGAAAATCTGAGGGTAATTATACTACAAAAGGAAAAATGGAGAAGGACAACAAAGATAATTCGAAGAAGTCGATAAATATTCGGTGAAAATGTTTAAGTTATTGCTTTTGTTTATTTGTTTTGTGATTTGTTGTTTAATGTAGGTTAGATTAATTTTTATATGCTTTAACCAGTTTCTTTCTAGTAGTTTTCCTATGTTATAGATAGTACATCTCAGATCTTCTTCATTGAACCACAAGCAAGGCACCTATGCTCCCAGAACTTCGAGAGACACTTGTAGATCAATAGAAACTTGGCCAGCTAGTCAATTGTGGAAAGCTCTTGGAGAGATGGATCGAGGATTTCATTATTGTAGATAGATACCTTCTCACAGAGTTATATCAATTGAGGTATGATGTGCATGATATTCGTTAGGGAGTCTAGTGGCTTGAGTTGGCTATGGCAGATGGAAACTTGAAGGATTTTATTTTCATCTCCCAGTTGATAGTTGCATACGACACCGTTGTAGCAGAGGAAGATAAAATAAATATTTTGTCTTGGAGAGAACAACACCTCTTCAAAGTGGAAACATATGAGAGAATCTCTACAAAGCTGGCTATGATTAAAGAAGATGTTGCTACAATTCAACTTGTGAACAGATTTTTCACTTAGATCCCACTCCATTGTCTTCATGAGGATGGCACCTATGTTGAGCTTGAGGTTGTACAAACTGAGTTCTAGAATCTGGTTCATGATGGTCTTGATGGTGATCCTATGGCGTCTATGTTGAACCACTTCTTGGTGATGTCAAAAAGGTTCAACAGTTAGTTGAAGAGATCAAAGATTGTCAAAAGATCATCAAGGATGCATAGAAGGAGTTGAGCAGAAAATTCATTATCATGGATAGCGTAAGAGTGCCAAAATATGAGACTGTTAGTGAACTCATGGAGGATATGGTAGCCCATGATGGCTTGGAGTACACTGGCAGTTGGGTCTTATAGTTTTCATAATAGACATTAGACACAATAGTTAACTTGATGGTTCTTTCCAAGTTTAACTCATTCCACATATCATTACATGTCTATCTTGAGGATATCTTTTGTGGAGGTTGGAATTTTAGTTAGGATCTAGTTAATTGATGTTAGTTATCAGTTGAATTTCATTTCAATAAGGACTTGCACATCCATTTATTTTGTATAGTTCAGTTAACTGATGTTGTTTTTCTAGTTAACTGCTAGGTTGCATATAGCTAGACTTAGAGAATAAACTCTTGGATTCTTGCAATACAATGTAAAATCAAGAAGATTTTAGGGTTCCCTACTCCTTGAAGTTCTATAAGTAAGACCACCCTTTCTCATTTGTAATTAAATTTTTCTTGTGGTAGCGAACATGTTGTTCCCACCTTTCCTGTAGTATCTCTATCTAGTATCTATTCACATAGTCAAATATAATTTTGGTTTGATCATTCATTATGTGCGCATCTCATTATGCAATTTTTTGTCCTAGTTATTATTATTGTTGTGATTAATAAATTTTTTTTCATATCTACACCTTGGATAGGGGTTCCTCCTCCTTGGGAATTTAGAAGTAGAGTTTATCATTTGATGTTGTGATCAATATTTTTTCTTTCATATCTCTAATCGGATAGGGGTCCCTCGTCCTTGGGAATTTAGAAAGAAAGATTGTCGTTTAATTGTTTTTTCTAATAAGCTTGTTGCATATCTATACCTCGGATAGGGGTTCCTCCTCAGAAATTTAGTCATAAAGTTTATCGTTTGATGTTGTTACCAATAACCTAAATATCAACCTACACCTCGGATAGGGGTTCCTCCTCCTTGGGAATCTTGATATAAAGTTTATCGTGAAATAATCCCTTCTCCTAAGTCCTCATGCTTTGTTTCTATTAAAAAAATATGATAGTTTAGCATTAAGTTAGTTGTAGTTAAGATTTATAAAACCAAAGAAAAACCTTAGCTGCAATGTATTGTTTTTCTTAACCTTGTACCTCTTCCAACTGAGTCAAAAAGATAGGATTTAGAACATTTAATTTTTCACGCATATCAAAAAAAGAGGGAGCTTCCCCTCCTAATTTGAAGAGTAGTCATTACACACTATGCACAATTATTTGTTTCCAATACGCACTCCAGAGGTGCAAATTGTAATGCCAACAAATATCTTAGAATATTAAATTAAGAAATAATCCAAAGTTGTTTTTGGTTTTGTTGTTTTCTAGATGTTTTTGATTTTGTTGTTTTCAACTATGATGGGATGCACAAGTGATCTAACATATGACCTATTTTGGGAAGTTTCCCTAGTTCGAGATAAGACTACTTTCCTAAATTACTAATGAGCCATGGTTGGACACCCGCTTTATTATTGGATGAATGGGTGAATGTTTTGGATAGTACCAATAGATAATGATGCAAGTCTTATTCAAAAATAGTGCCTTTTTTATAGGTTTTCACTATGGTACCTATTCTAGAAGCGCCACAAAGTGGTTTTCACTAAAAGAATATTTTATTTCTCTTTACTATTTTATTTCTTAATTTTTTTATTTTTTTGGATTTTAACCCTTTTGCCTTGGGTATTCTGACATGTTTCATGTATATAAATTCTTGAGGTGGATGTTGTTCAATGGTTTAGCTAAGGGTTATCCTTTAGGAGTAGCCAACTGATAAGCTCTAGATCCAAAGCTTGTTGTGATAATAAATGGGCCTAACTAGTTGGGTTCAAACTTAACTTTTCCATCTTGATTCAATTTGTGCCTTCTTATTCTCCTTGAGTACCATATCACCAACTTGAAAGTTTCTATCCTTGATCCTTTTGTCATAGCTTTGTTTGAGCTGATTCTAATATACTTGAATATGGTTTATTTGCTTAAACACCTTTCATCTAGGAGTTCCAACTCATTTAATTTGGATACATGGTACTCTTCATTGTTGACCATGACTTTTAGTGAGATTCACAATGAGGGGATTTTGACTTCGATAGGTACGAAAAATTTCGATCCATAGACCAAGGAGAAAGGTGTGGAACCTATAGGTGTTTGAATGTTGGTTTAATAAGCCCATAGGGCTAGGTTTTAGTTCCAAATTCCAATCATGGCTGATGTCATTAACATGTTTCTTTAGTATCTTTCGTATGGTTTTATTAGATTCTTCAACTTGATCATTCCCTTAGGGGTAATAAGGCATGAAGAATCTATGCTAGATAGGCAATTTGGAATAAAGTTCTTGGACGTATTGATTCTTGAATGGGATTCCATTGTCCGTTATAATATTTGGGGAATTCCATACCTTCAAATCAAATAATTTAGAATGAACTTTGATATCTTTTTTCTAGTGATGTAGGTCAATGAAATCACTTCTATTCATTTAGTGAAGTATTCAGTCATTGTAATAATAAAATTATGCCCGTTAGAGGAAGTAGGAGAAAACCTACCTACCAAGTCTAATCCCCATTTTGAGAAAGGCCATGGTGTGGTGATGGATCTCAACTCTTGTACTAGTGCGTGAACAAGGTCACTGTGCTACTGGCATTGACAACTCTTTTGGGAATACTGAATATACTCTTGTTCCATGGAGGGCCAATAACACCCTATTCTTAGAAAATTTTGGACTAGGTTAGGTCCACTAGAGTGGGACCCACAAACACCTTTGTTTACCTCTTATAAGGAATTTTGTGCTTCGTTTGCATTAAGACATTGAAGTAACATACCATCCAAACTTTGACGATATAGAGTATCTCCTAGGATCGTGAATTGATAAGTCCTATAGGTAAAGGTCTTCTTTTGGGTGGGTGTTAGGTCAAGTGGTATGATAACATGTTGGATGTAATCAAATGTGTCTTGGTACCATGGGGATTTAGGACCAACAACAACACATACTAGTTTTGATTATGGGATGTCAAATGCTAGTACGAGCAGTTGCTCCACAAGGAACTCATACGTAGGAATATTCTATAGAATATCAATAAGTGACCCTATTGTTGCCATTATATCAACTGCTATGTTGTTGATTTGAGGAATCTGTTCAAAAATTATTGTGACAAAATATTCCTTGAAGCTATCGACCTTATTTTATATGGCATCAACTTGTCATCTTTTTTGGTATTCATCATTCACTTTCCTGATCACTAGCTGAGAGTCTTCGAAGACCTGTAGTTCTTTTATCCTCTATTCAATAGCCATTTTGAGCCTTGTGATTAGAGCTTCATACTCTGAGATGTTGTTTAATAATGGGAATGCAATTTTGAATGCCTTGGGTATACTATCTCCATGTGGTGTGAGAAATAGGATACCTGCTCCAGATCCATGTTGCATGTGGGACTCATAAAAATACAACTCCAATGGCCTGTCTGTTACATAAGTAATATACTCTCATCTGGGAAGTCTAATGTGAGAGGCTTATGATCCTCCATTGGTGCCTCTGATAGTTGGTTTGCTATGATTTATCCCTTGATGTCTCTTCTATCCACATAATCTATGTCGAACTCACACATAATCATTACCCATTTAGAAATTCTACCTGTTAAGGATGCTTTTGCTAGTAGGTATTTTAGTGGGTCTACCTCTGAAATCAACTTTACTTGTTTGTTTAAGATACAGTGTCTTGGATTATATGTTTCAAATATGACTGAGAGACACGCTCTTTCTATGGGTGAGTAGTTCAACTTGTAGCCCACCAGTGTTTGATTGATGTAGTAGACCACTCTCTCTCTTTGTTATTATCATCTAGCTGTGCTAGGAGATCTCCCAATGCTGCTTGTTTGGTAGACACGAAGTATCATTTCTTTGTCTAGAATAGGTGGCATCAAGACTGGAGGAATAAGTAGGTATTCTTTGACTTGCTATAATGCCTGATCAAATCTACCATCCCACTTGAATATGATGTCTTTATGTAAGATATGGGTGAATGGACAACATTTATCTGCTAGTTGCACAATAAATCGCTTGAGAGATTGTAGCTTCCCCTATAAAATTCTCAGTTTTTTTAAGGTCTTAGGTGGAGGCATCTCTTGTATTTCTTTTACTTTTGTAGGATCTACTTCAATGCCCCTTCTTGATGCTATATACCCTAGTAGTGTTTTGGATGTTACTCTGAACACACACTTTTTGGGTTGAGTCTCAAGTTATACTATTCTATCCTATCAAACACCTTTGCAAGATTGGTCAAGTGATCTTCACTTTTGATGGACTTTGCTATGATATCATCCACATAGTCTTCCATGATTTTTTGTATCATGTCATGGAAGATGGTCATCATTGATCTTTGATATGTCGCTCCTGTGTTCTTCTTACCAAATGGCATTACATTCCAGTAGAAGGTCCCACAAGTACAAGTAAATTCCATTTTGTGTTGATCATCAAGGGATATTTTAATCTGATTATACCCAAAGAAACCATCCATTAATGATACCATCTCATTCCCTGCTATTAGATCCATTATTATGTCAATAGTTGGAATTGAGGATTCATCCTTTGGGCAAGCTTTGTTTAGGTCTCAAAAGTCTGTGCAAATCCTTATTGCCCCCATTGGGATTTGAGACTAGTACTATATTTAATATACATTCTAGATAATAAATGGGTCTAATGAAACCCACATCTAGTAACTTTTTAAGTTCTACCTTTACTGACAGTGCTATTTGAGAATGAAATTTCCTTAGTTTTTTCTTGATAGGTTTTTCTCTAGGAGATACGACCAAATGATGTACCACTAGCGTTGGATCTAGTCCAGGCATGTCTACATAGGTCCACCCAAAGTTTATCTTTCTATTCTTGATGAATGTTGTGAAGTTTGTTTTCTCTTTAGGATCAAGTGACGCTACATGGTATGTGATCTTTGGGTTATATGTCATGCCAACATTTATGGATTATGTTTCTTCTACTAGTAGCATTGATTTTTCTTGATATTCAAATATGGGGAGATTGAATCCTCCATACTCAAGTGCCTTGGAGAGGTTTTCAACTTTGGATGCATCCTTTATTTTATTCTTTTTAGGATCCAGTAGAGCCACATTATGATCCTCTCTAGAGGATCACATTTTTATTTTTATGTTTTCTTTTCAATTTTTGCGACTAGAGGATACAATCTCCCCACCTAAGTATTCATATTATTTGAGTTCCATAATGAGCCCTACTTTTTGATGTCCTACTAGTATGTCCATTCGAAGTCCCATGAACTCTGTGATTATTTCATCATTCTAGAATTGATCCAAAATAGGTGTATGATGTTATTGGTCCCAATCTATCACTTGTGGGAAGCAGAGGGCTAGGCTATCATCATTATTCATAAATTTTATAGAGTTTATTGAAATGGTTAGTATGGCTCTGGTTATATCATTATCCCATTGGGTGTTCAAGTCATCATCACTTGAGGTGACAAAGGAAGGAGAATCCAACTCGTACTCATTAGAGTCTATTCCAGAATAATAATATTCATTGCGATTAGTTTTGAGAAATTGGATGGGGAACCTATCAATGGTAAAGTTTTCAAATAAGTCTTCAATAGGTAAATCGTTGTCCATATTGTGGTAGATATCCAATTCCTTAATGCTAGTAGAAGTTGATCATTTCTTAAAAGAGGTTCATTTGGTATTTGGAGTAAATACATATTTTGGCTCATAACCTAGT